>JBBPBS010000647.1:1787396-1863438 GCA_037974835.1 Cicer judaicum
ATGAACAATTAGGTCATTTTCGTCCTCCCTAGGCTAATTCTTATCCAATTAGGGTTTTTAACCATTCTTGTGCATCCAATAGGTGTTTTGTGTCATTGGATGAACATTTAAGTCATTTTCGTCCTCCATTCAGTTAATCTTGTCCAATTAGGGTTTTTTACCAATCTTGTGCTTCCAATAGGTGTTTTGTGTCATTGGATGAACATTTAGGTCATTTTTGTCCTCCCTACACTTTATCTTATCCAATTAGGGTTTCTAACCAATCTTGTGCATCCAATAGGTGTTTTGTGTCATTGGATGAACATTTAGGTCATATTCGTCCTCCCTAAACTTAATCTTGTCCTACTAGGGTTTTTAACCAATCTTGTGCATCGAATAGGTGTTTTGTGTTATTGGATGAATATTTAGGTCATTTTCGTCCTCCCAATACTTAATCTTGTCCAATTATGGTTTTTAACCAATCTTGTGCATCCAATAGGTGTTTTGTGTCATTGGATGAACATCTAGGTCATTTTCGTCCTCCCTAAACTTAATCTTGTCCAATTAGGGTTTCTAACCAATCTTGTGCATCCAATTGGTGTTTTTGTGTCATTGGATGAACAATTAGGTCATTTTCGTCCTCCCTAGGATAATTCTTGTCCAATTAGGGTTTTTAACAAATCTTGTGCATCCAATAGGTGTTTTTGTGTCATTGGATGAACACTTAGGTCATTTTCGTCCTCCCTAGGATAATTCTTGTCCAATTAGGGTTTTTAACAAATCTTGTGCATCCAATAGGTGTTTTTGTGTCATTGGATGAACACTTAGGTTATTTTCGTCCTCCCTAGGCTAATTCTTATCCAATTAGGGTTGTTAACCAATCTTGTGCATCCAATAGGTGTTTTTGTGTCATTGGATGAACATTTAGGTCATTTTCGTCCTCCCTAGGCTAATTCTTATCCAATTAGGGTTTTTGACAAATCTTTTGCATCCAATAGGTGTTTTTTATCATTGGATGAACACTTAGGTTATTTTCGTCCTCCCTAGGCTAATTCTTATCCAATTAGGGTTTTTAACCAATCATGTGCATCCAATAAGTGTTTTGTGTCATTGGATGAACATTTAAGTCATTTTCGTCCTCCCTACACTTAATCTTGTCCAATTAGGGTTTCTAACCAAACTTGTGCATCCGATAGGTGTTTTTGTCTCATTGGATGAACAATTAGGTCATTTTCATCCTCCCTACGCTAATTCTTATCCAATTATGGTTTTTAACCAATCTTGTCGATCCAATAGGTGTTTTTGTGTCATTGGATGAACATTTAGGTCATTTTCGTCCTCCCTAGGCTAATTCTTATCCAATTAGGGTTTTTGACAAATCTTTTGCATCCAATAGGTGTTTTTTATCATTGGATGAACACTTAGGTTATTTTCGTCCTCCCTAGGCAAATTCTTATCCAATTAGGGTTTTTAACCAATCATGTGCATCCAATAAGTGTTTTGTGTCATTGGATGAACATTTAGGTCATTTTCGTCCTCCCTACACTTAATCTTGTCCAATTAGGGTTTCTAACCAATCTTGTGCATCCGATAGGTGTTTTTGTGTCATTGGATGAACAATTAGGTCATTTTCGTCCTCCCTAGGCTAATTCTTGTCCAACTAGGGTTTTTAACCAATCTTGTGCATCCGATAGGTGTTTTTGTGTCATTGGATGAATATTTAGGTTATTTTCGTCCTCCCTAGGCTAATTCTTATCCAATTAGGGTTTTTGACCAATCTTGTGCATCCAATAGGTGTTTTTTATCATTGGATGAACACTTAGGTTATTTTCGTCCTCCCTAGGCTAATTCTTATCCAATTAGGGTTTTTAACCAATCTTGTGCATCCAATAGGTATTTTGTGTCATTGGATGAACATTTAGGTCATTTTCGCTCTCCCTACACTTTATCGTGTCCAATTAGGGTTTCTAACCAATCTAGTGCATCCAATTGGTGTTATTGGGTCATTGGATGAACATTTAGGTCATTTTCGTCCTCCCTAGGCTAATTCTTATCCAATTAGGGTTTTTAACCAATCTTGTGCATCCAATAGGTATTTTGTGTCATTGGATGAACATTTAGGTCATTTTCGCTCTCCCTACACTTTATCTTGTCCAATTAGGGTTTCTAACCAATCTTGTACATCCAATTGGTGTTTTTGTGTCATTGGATGAACAATTAGGTCATTTTTGTCCACCCTACACTTTATCTTGTACAATTAGGGTTTCTAACCAATCTTGTGCATCCAATTGGTGTTTTTGTGTCATTGGATGAACAATTAGGTCATTTTCGTCCTCCGTTTGATAATTCTTGTCCAATTAGGGTTTAAAACCAATCTTGTGCATCCAATAGGTGTTTTGTGTCATTGGATGAACGTTTAGGTCATTATCGTCCTCCCTAGGCTAATTCTTATCCAATTAGGGTTTTTAACCAATCTTGTGCATCCAATAGGTGTTTTGTGTCATTGGATGAACATTTAGGTCATTTTCGTCCTCCCTAAACTTAATCTTGTCCAATTAGGGTTTCTAACCAATCTTGTGCATCCAATTGGTGTTTTTGTGTCATTGGATGAACATTTAGGTCATTTTCGTCCTCCCTAGGCTTATGCTTGTCCAATTAGGGTTTCTAACCAATCTTGTGCATCCAATAGGTGTTTTTGTGTCATTGGATGAACATTTAGGTCATTTTCGTCCTCCCTACACTTAATCTTGTCCAATTAGGGTTTTTAACCAATCTTGTTCATTCAATAGGTGTGTTGTGTCATTGGATGAATATTTAGGTCATTTTCGTGCTCCCTAAACTTAATCTTGTCCAATTAGGGTTTTTAACCAATCTTGTGCATCCAATAGGTGTTTTGTGTCATTGGATGAACATTTAGGTCATTTTCGTCCTCCCTAAACTTAATCTTGTCCAATTAGGGTTTCTAACCAATCTTGTGCATCCAATTGGTGTTTTTGTGTCATTGGATGAACAATTAGGTCATTTTCGTCCTCCCTATGATAATTCTTATCCAATTAGGGTTTTTAACCAATCTTGTGCATCCAATAGGTGTTTTGTGTCGTTGGATGAGAATTTAGGTCATTTTCGTCCTCCTTAGTCTAATTCTTATCCAATTAGGGTTTTTAACCAATCTTGTGCATCCAATAGATGTTTTGTGTCATTGGATGAACATTTAGGTCATTTTCGTCCTCCCTAAACTTAATCTTGTCCAATTAGGGTTTCTAACCAATCTTGTGCATCCAATTGGTGTTTTTGTGTCATTGGATGAACAATTAGGTCATTTTCGTCCTCCCTATGATAATTCTTGTCCAATTAGGGTTTTTAACCAATCTTATGCATCCAATAGGTGTTTTGTGTCATTGGATGAACATTTAGGTTATTTTCGTCCTCCTTAGGCTAATTCTTATCCAATTAGGGTTTTTAACCAATCTTGTGCATCCAATAGGTGTTTTGTGTCATTGGATGAACAATTAGGTCATTTTCGTCCTCCCTACACTTAATCTTGTTCAATTAGGGTTTCTAACCAATCTTGTGCATCCGATAGGTGCTTTTGTGTCATTGGATGAACAATTAGGTCATTTTCGTCCTCCCTAGGCTAATTCTTGTCCAATTAGGGTTTTTAACCAATCTTGTGCATCCAATAGGTGTTTTGTGTCATTGGATGAACATTTAGGTCATTTCCGTCCTCCCTACACTTAATCTTGTCCAATTAGGGTTTCTAACCAATCTTGTGCATCCAAATAGGTGTTTTTGTGTCAATGGATGAACAATTAGGTCAATTTCGTCCTCCCTAATCTTAATATTGTCCAATTGGGGTTTCTAACCAATCTTGTGCATCCAATAGGTGTTTTTGTGTCATTAGATGAACAATTAGGTCATTTTCGTCCTCCCTAGGCTAATTCTTGTCCAATTAGGGTTTTTAACCAATCATGTGCATCCAATAGGTGTTTTGTGTCATTGGATGAACATTTAGGTCATTTTCGTCCTCCCTACACTTAATCTTGTCCAATTAGGGTTTCTAACCAATCTTGTGCATCCAAGAGGTGTTTTGTGTCATCAGATGAACATTTAGGTCATTTTCGTCCTCCCTAAACTTAATCTTGTCCAATTAGGGTTTCTAACCAATCTTATGCTTCGAAATAGGTGTTTTTGTTCATTGGATGAACATTTAGGTCATTTTCATCCATCATAGGCTAATTCTTGTCCAATTAGGGTTTTTAACTAATCTTGTGCATCCAATAGGTGTTTTTCTGTCATTGGATGAACAATTAGGTCAATTTCGTCCTCCCTAATATTAATCTTTTCCAATTGGGGTTTCTAACCAATCTTGTGCATCCAATAGGTGTTTTTGTGTCATTGGATGAACAATTAGGTCAATTTTGTCCTCCCTAATCTTAATCTTGTCCAATTGGGGTTTCTAACCAATCTTGTGCATCCAATAGGTGTTTTTGTGTCATTGGATGAACAATTAGGTCATTTTCGTCCTACCTAGGTTAATTCTTGTCCAATTATGGTTTTTAACCAATCTTGTGCATCCAATAGGTGTTTTGTGTCATTGGATGAACATTTAGGTCATTTTCGTCCTCCCTAAACTTAATCTTGTCCAATTAGGGTTTCTAACCAATCTTGTGCATCCAATAGGTGTTTTTGTGTCAATGGATGAACAATTAGGTCATTTTCGTCTTCCCTAGGCTAATTCTTGTCCAATTAGGGTTTTTAACCAATCTTGTCCATCCCATATGTGTTTTGTGTCATTGGATGAACATTTAGGTCATTTTCGTCCTCCCTAAACTTAATCTTGTCCAATTATGGTTTTTAACAAATCTTGTGCATCCAATAGGTGTTTTGTGTCATTGGATGAACATTTAGGTCATTTTCGTCCTCCCTAAACTTAATCTTGTCCAATTAGGGTTTCTAACCAATCTTGTGCATCCAATTGGTGTTTTTGTGTCATTGGATGAACAATTAGGTCATTTTCGTCCTCCCTAGGATAATTCTTGTCCAATTAGGGTTTTTAACAAATCTTGTGCATCCAATAGGTGTTTTTGTGTCATTGGATGAACACTTAGGTCATTTTCGTCCTCCCTAGGATAATTCTTGTCCAATTAGGGTTTTTAACAAATCTTGTGCATCCAATAGGTGTTTTTGTGTCATTGGATGAACACTTAGGTTATTTTCGTCCTCCCTAGGCAAATTCTTATCCAATTAGGGTTTTTATCCAATCTGGTGCATCCAATAGGTGTTTTTGTGTCATTGGATGAACATTTAGGTCATTTTCGTCCTCCCTAGGCTAATTCTTATCCAATTAGGGTTTTTGACAAATCTTGTGCATCCAATAGGTGTTTTTTATCATTGGATGAACACTTAGGTTATTTTTGTCCTCCCTAGGCTAATTCTTATCCAGTTAGGGTTTTTAACCAATCATGTGCATCCAATAAGTGTTTTGTGTCATTGGATGAACATTTAGGTCATTTTCGTCCTCCCTACACTTAATCTTGTCCAATTAGGGTTTCTAACCAATCTTGTGCATCCGATAGGTGTTTTTGCCTCATTGGATGAACAATTAGGTCATTTTCGTCCTCCCTAGGACAATTCTTGTCCAATTAGGGTTTTTAACAAATCTTGTGCATCCAATAGGTGTTTTTGTGTCATTGGATGAACACTTAGGTTATTTTCGTCCTCCATAGGCTAATTCTTATCCAATTAGGGTTTTTAACCAATCTTGTGCATCCAATAGGTGTTTTTGTGTCATTGGATGAACATTTAGGTCATTTTCGTCCTCCCTAGGCTAATTCTTATCCAATTAGGGTTTTTAACAAATCTTGTGCATCCAATAGGTGTTTTTTATCATTGGATGAACACTTAGGTTATTTTCGTCCTCCCTAGGCTAATTCTTATCCAATTAGGGTTTTTAACCAATCTTGTCCATCCAATATGTGTTTTGTGTCATTGGATGAACATTTAGGCCATTTTCGTCCTCCCTACACTTAATCTTGTCCAATTAGGATATTTAACCAATCTTGTGCATCGAATAGGTATTTTGTGTCATTGGATGAACATTTAGGTCATTTTCGTCCTTCCTACACATAATCTTGTCCAATTACGGTTTTTAACCAATCTTGTGCATCCAATAGGTGTTTTGTGCCATTGGATGAACATTTAGGTCATTTTCGTCCTCCCTACACTTAATCTTGTCTAATTAGGGTTTTTAACCAATCTTGTGCATCCAATGGGTGTTTTTGTATCATTGGATGAACATTTAGGTTATTTTCGTCCTCCCAAGGCTAATTCTTGTCCAATTTATGGTTTTTAACCAATCTTGTGCATCCAATAGGTGTTTGTGTCATTGGATGAACATTTAGGTCATTTTCATCCTCCCTAAGCTTATGCTTGTCCAATTTGGGTTTCTAACAAATCTTGTGCATCCAATAGTTGTGTTTAGTGTCATTGGATAAAGATTTAGGTCATTTTCGTCCTCCCTAAACTTAATCTTGTCCAATTAGGGTTTCTAACCAATCTTGTGCATCCAATAGGTGTTTTTGTGTCAATGGATGGTCAATTAGGTCATTTTCGTCTTCCCTAGGCTAATTCTTGTCCAATTAGGGTTTTTAACCAATCTTGTCCATCCCATATGTGTTTTGTGTAATTGGATGAATATTTAGGTCATTTTCGTCCTCCCTACACTTAATCTTGTCCAACTAGGGTTTTTAACCAATCTTGTGCATCAAATAGGTGTTTTGTGTCATTGGATGAACATTTAGGTCATATTCGTCCTCCCTAAACTTAATCTTGTCCTACTAGGGTTTTTAACAAATCTTGTGCATCGAATAGGTGTTTTGTGTTATTGGATGAATATTTAGGTCATTTTCGTCCTCCCAATACTTAATCTTGTCCAATTATGGTTATTAACCAATCTTGTGCATCCAATAGGTGTTTTGTGTCATTGGATGAACATTTAGGTCATTTTCGTCCTCCCTAAACTTAATCTTGTCCAATTAGGGTTTCTAACCAATCTTGTGCATCCAATTGGTGTTTTTGTGTCATTGGATGAACAATTAGGTCATTTTCGTCCTCCCTAGGCTAATTCTTATCCAATTAGTGTTTTTAACCATTCTTGTGCATCCAATAGGTGTTTTGTGTCATTGGATGAACATTTAAGTCATTTTCGTCCTCCATACACTTAATCTTGTCCAATTAGGGTTTTTTACCAATCTTGTGCATCCAATAGGTGTTTTGTGTCATTGGATGAACATTTAGGTCATTTTTGTCCTCCCTACACTTTATCTTATCCAATTAGGGTTTCTAACCAATCTTGTGCATCCAATTGGTGTTTTTGTGTCATTGGATGAACAATTAGGTCATTTTCGTCCTCCCTAGGATAATTCTTGTCCAATTAGGGTTTTTAACAAATCTTGTGCATCCAATAGGTGTTTTTGTGTCATTGGATGAACACTTAGGTCATTTTCGTCCTCCCTAGGATAATTCTTGTCCAATTAGGGTTTTTAACAAATCTTGTGCATCCAATAGGTGTTTTTGTGTCATTGGATGAACACTTAGGTTATTTTCGTCCTCCCTAGGCAAATTCTTATCCAATTAGGGTTTTTATCCAATCATGTGCATCCAATAGGTGTTTTTGTGTCATTGGATGAACATTTAGGTCATTTTCGTCCTCCCTAGGCTAATTCTTATCCAATTAGGGTTTTTGACAAATCTTGTGCATCCAATAGGTGTTTTTTATCATTGGATGAACACTTAGGTTATTTTTGTCCTCCCTAGGCTAATTCTTATCCAATTAGGGTTTTTAACCAATCATGTGCATCCAATAAGTGTTTTGTGTCATTGGATGAACATTTAGCTCATTTTCGTCCTCCCTACACTTAATCTTGTCCAATTAGGGTTTCTAACCAATCTTGTGCCTCCGATAGGTGTTTTTGCCTCATTGGATGAACAATTAGGTCATTTTCGTCTTCCCTAGGCTAGTTCTTCTCCAATTAGGGTTTTTAACCAATCTTGTCCATCCAATATGTGTTTTGTGTCATTGGATGAACATTTAGGCCATTTTCGTCCTCCCTACACTTAATCTTGTCCAACTAGGATTTTTAACCAATCTTGTGCATCCAATAGGTGTTTTGTGTCATTGGATGAACATTTAAGTCATTTTCGTCCTCCCTACACTTAATCTTGTCCAATTAGGGTTTTTTACCAATCTTGTGCATCCAATAAGTGTTTTGTGTCATTGGATGATCATTTAGGTCATTTTCGTCCTCCCTACACTTAATCTTTTCCAATTAGGGTTTCTAACCAATCTTGTGCATCCGATAGGTGTTTTTGTGTCATTGGATGAACAATTAGGTCATTTTCGTCCTCCCTAGGCTAATTCTTGTCCAATTAGGGTTTTTAACCAATCTTGTCCATCCAATATGTGTTTTGTGTCATTGGATGAACACTTAGGTCATTTTCGTCCTCTCTAGGATAATTCTTGTCCAATTAGGGTTTTTAACAAATCTTGTGCATCCAATAGGTGTTTCTTATCATTGGATGAACATTTAGGTCATTTCCGTCCTTCCTACACATAATCTTGTGCAATTACGGTTTTTAACCAATCTTGTGCATCCAATAGGTGTTTTGTGTCATTGGATGAACATTTAGGTCATTTTCGTCCTCCCTACACTTAATCTTGTCTAATTAGGGTTTTTAACCAATCTTGTGCATCCAATAGGTGTTTTTGTGTCATTGGATGAACATTTAGGTCATTTTCATCCTCCCTAAGCTTATGCTTGTCCAATTAGGGTTTCTAACAAATCTTGTGCATCCAATAGTTGTGTTTGGGTCATTGGATAAAGATTTAGGTCATTTTCGTCCACCCTAAACTTAAGCTTGTCCAATTAGGGTTTCTAACCAATCTTGTGCATCCAATAGGTGTTTTTGTGTCAATGGATGAACAATTAGGTCATTTTCGTCTTCCCCAGGCTAATACTTGTCCAACTAGGGTTTTTAACCAATCTTGTCCATCCCATATGTGTTTTGTGTCATTGGATGAACGTTTAGGTCATTTTCGTTCTCCCTAGGGTAATTCTTGTCCAATTAGGGTTTTTAACAAATCTTGTGCATCCAATAGGTGTTTTGTGTCATTGGATGAACATTTAGGTCATTTTCGTCCTCCCTACACTTAATCTTGTCTAATTACGGTTTTTAACCAATCTAGTGCATCCAATGGGTGTTTTTGTGTCATTGGATGAACATTTAGGTCATTTTCGTCCTCCCTAAACTTAATCTTGTCCAATTAGGGTTTCTAACCAATCTTGTGCATCCAATTGGTGTTTTTGTGTCATTGGATGAACAATTAGGTCATTTTCGTCCTCCCTAGGATAATTCCTGTTTAATTAGGGTTTTTAACAAATCTTGTGCATCCGATAGGTGTTTTTGTTTCATTGGATGAACACTTAGGTCATTTTCGTCCTCTCTAGGATAATTCTTGTCCAATTAGGGTTTTTAACAATTCTTGTGCATCCAATAGGTGTTTTTGTGTCATTGGATGAACACTTAGGTTATTTTCGTCCTCCCTAGGCTAATTCTTATCCAATTATGGTTTTTAACCAATCTTGTGCATCCAATAGGTGTTTTTGTGTCATTGGATGAACATTTAGGTCATTTTCGTCATCCCTACACTTAATCTTGTCCAATTAGGGTTTCTAACCAATCTTGTGCATCCGATAGGTGTTTTTGTCTCATTGGATGAACAATTAGGTCATTTTCGTCCTCCCTAGGCTAATTCTTGTCCAATTAGGGTTTTTAACCAATCTTGTGCATCCAATAGGTGTTTGTGTCATTGGATGAACATTTAGGTCATTTTCATCCTCCCTAAGCTTATGCTTGTCCAATTAGGGTTTCTAACAAATCTTGTGCATCCAATAGTTGTGTTTGTGTCATTGGATAAAGATTTAGGTCATTTTCGTGTCAATGGATGAACAATTAGGTCATTTTCGTCTTCCCTAGGCTAATTCTTGTCCAACTAGGGTTTTTAACCAATCTTTTCCATCCCATATGTGTTTTGTGTCATTGGATGAACGTTTAGGTCATTTTCGTCCTCCCTAAACTTAATCTTGTCCTGCTATGATTTTTAACCAATCTTGTGCATCGAATAGGTGTTTTGTGTTATTGGATGAACATTTAGGTCATTTTCGTCCTCCCTACACTTAATCTTGTCCAATTATGGTTTTTAACCAATCTTGTGCATCCAATAGGTGTTTTGTGTCATTGGATGAACATTTAGGTCATTTTCGTCCTCCCTAAACTTAATCTTGTCCAATTAGGGTTTCTAACCAATCTTGTGCATCCAATTGGTGTTTTTGTGTCATTGGATGAACAATTAGGTCATTTTCGTCCTCCCTAAACTTAATCTTGTCCAATTAGGGTTTCTAACCAATCTTGTGCATCCAATAGGTGTGTTTGTGTCATTGGATGAACAATTAGGTCATTTTCGTCCTCCCTAGGCTAATTCTTGTCCAATTAGGATTTTTAACCAATATTGTGCATCCAATAGGTGTTTTGTGTCATTTGATGAATATTTAGGTTATTTTCGCTCTCCCTACACTTTATCATGTCCAATTAGGGTTTCTAACCAATATCCAATTGGTGTTTTTGTGTCATTGGATGAACAATTAGGTCATTTTCGTCCTCCCTAGGATAACTCTTGTCCAATTAGGGTTTTTAACAAATCTTGTGCATCCAATAGGTCTGTTGTGTCATCGGATGAACATTTAGGTCCTTTTCGTCCTCCCTACACTTTATCTTGTCCAATTAGGGTTTCTAACCAATCATGTGCATCCAATTGGTGTTTTTGTGTCATTGGATGAACATTTAGGTCATTTTCGTCCTCCCTACACATTATCGTGTCCAATTAGGGTTTCTAACCAATCTAGTGCATCCAATTGGTGTTATTGGGTCATTGGATGTACAATTAGGTCATTTTCGTCCTCCCTAGGATAATTGTCGTCCAATTAGGGTTTTTAACAAATCTTGTGCATCCAATAGGTGTTTTTGTGTCATTGGATGAACATTTAGGTCATTTTCGTCCTCCCTAGGCTAATTCTTATCCAATTAGGGTTTTTAACCAATCTTGTGCATCCAATAGGTGTTTTTTATCATTGGATGAACACTTAGGTTATTTTCGTCCTCCCTAGGCTAATTCTTATCCAATTAGGGTTTTTGACCAATCTTGTGCATCCAATAGGTGTTTTTTATCATTGGATGAACACTTAGGTTATTTTCGTCCTCCCTAGGCTAATTCTTATCCAATTAGGGTTTTTAACCAATCATGTGCATCCAATAAGTGTTTTGTGTCATTTGATGAACATTTAGGTCATTTTCGTCCTCCCTACACTTAATCTTGTCCAATTAGGGTTTCTAACCAATCTTGTGCATCCGATAGGTGTTTTGGTGTCATTGAATGAATAATTAGGTTATTTTCGTCCTCCCTAGGCTAATTCTTATCCAATTAGGGTTTTTAACCAATCTTGTGCCTCCAATAGGTATTTTGTGTCATTGGATGAACATTTAGGTCATTTTCGATCTCCCTACACTTTATCGTGTCCAATTAGGGTTTCTAACCAATCTAGTGCATCCAATTGGTGTTATTGGGTCATTGGATGAACAATTAGGTCATTTTCGTCCTCCCTAGGATAATTCTCCTCCAATTAGGGTTTTTAACAAATCTTGTGCATCCAATAGGTGTTTTTGTGTCATTGGATCAACATTTAGGTCATTTTCGTCCTCCCTAAGCTAATTCTTATCCAATTAGGGTTTTTAACCAATCTTGAGCATCCAATAGGTATTTTGTGTCATTGGATGAACATTTAGGTCATTTTCGCTCTCCCTACACTTTATCGTGTCCAATTAGGGTTTCTAACCAATCTAGTGCATCCAATTGGTGTTATTGGGTCATTGGATGAACATTTAGGTCATTTTCGTCCTCCCTAGGCTAATTCTTATCCAATTAGGGTTTTTAACAAATCTTGTGCATCCAATAGGTGTTTTTGTGTCATTGGATGAACAGTTAGGTTATTTTCGTCCTCCCTAGGCAAATTCTTATCCAATTTGGGTTTTTAACCAATAGGTGTTTTTGTGTCATTGGATGAACATTTAGGTCATTTTCGTCCTCCCTAGGCTAATTCTTATCCAATTAGGGTTTTTGACAACTCTTGTGCATCCAATAGGTGTTTTTTATCATTGGATGAACACTTAGGTTATTTTCGTCCTCCCTAGGCTAATTCTTATCCAATTAGGGTTTTTAACCAATCATGTGCATCCAATAAGTGTTTTGTGTCATTGGATGAACATTTAGGTCATTTTCGTCCTCCCTCCACTTAATCTTGTCCAATTAGGGTTTCTAACCAATCTTGTGCATCCGATAGGTGTTTTTGTGTCATTGGATGAACAATTAGGTCATTTTCGTCCTCCCTAGGCTAATTCTTGTCCAATTAGGGTTTTTAACCAATCTTGTCCATCCAATATGTGTTTTGTGTCATTGGATGAATATTTAGGCCATTTTCGTCCTCCCTACGCTTAATCTTGTCCAACTAGGATTTTTAACCAATCTTGTGCATCCAATAGGTGTTTTGTGTCATTGGATGAACATTTAAGTCATTTTTGTCCTCCCTACACTTAATCTTGTCCAATTAGGGTTTTTTACCAATCTCGTGCATCCAATAGGTGTTTTGTGTCATTGGATGAACATTTAGGTCATTTTTATCCTCCCTACACTTTATCTTATCCAATTAGGGTTTCTAACCAATCTTTTGCATCCAATTGGTGTTTTTGTGTCATTGGATGAACAATTAGGTCATTTTCGTCCTCCCTAGGATAATTCTTGTCCAATTAGGGTTTTTAACAAATCTTGTGCATCCAATAGCTGTTTTTGTGTCATTGGATGAACACTTAGGTCATTTTCGTCCTTTCTAGGATAATTCTTGTCCAATTAGGGTTTTTAACAAATCTTGTGCATCCAATAGGTGTTTTTTATCATTGGATGAACATTTAGGTCATTTTCGTCCTTCCTGCACATAATCTTGTGCAATTACGGTTTTTAACCAATCTTGTGCATCCAATAGGTGTTTTGTGTCATTGGATGAACATTTAGGTCATTTTTGTCCTCCCTACACTTAATCTTGTCTAATTAGGGGTTTTAACCAATCTTGTGCATCCAATGGGTGTTTTTGTGTCATTGGATGAACATTTAGGTTATTTTCGTCCTCCCTAGGCTAATTCTTGTCCAATTAGGGTTTTTAACCAATCTTGTGCATCCAATAGGTGTTTGTGTCATTGGATGAACATTTAGGTCATTTTCATCCTCCCTAAGCTTATGCTTGTCCAATTAGGGTTTCTAACAAATCTTGTGCATCCAATAGTTGTGTTTGTGTCATTGGATAAAGATTTAGGTCATTTTCGTCCACCCTAAACTTAATCTTGTCCAATTAGGGTTTCTAACCAATCTTGTGCATCCAATAGGTGTTTTTGTGTCAATGGATGAACAATTAGGTCATTTTCGTCTTCCCCAGGCTAATTCTTGTCCAACTAGGGTTTTTAACCAATCTTGTCCATCCCATATGTGTTTTGTGTCATTGGATGAACGTTTAGGTCATTTTCGTCCTCCCTAGGATAATTCTCGTCCAATTAGGGTTTTTAACAAATCTTGTGAATCCAATAGGTGTTTTGTGTCATTGGATGAACATTTAGGTCATTTTCGTCCTCCCTACACTTAATCTTGTCTAATTAGGGATTTAACCAATCTTGTGCATCCAATAGGTGTTTTTGTGTCATTGGATGAACATTTAGGTTATTTTCGTCCTCCCTAGGCTAATTCTTGTCCAATTAGGGTTTTTAACCAATCTTGTGCATCCAATAGGTGTTTGTGTCATGGGATGAACATTTAGGTCATTTTCATCTTCCCTAAGCTTATGCTTGTCCAATTAGGGTTTCTAACAAATCTTGTGCATCCAATAGTTGTGTTTGTGTCATTGGATAAAGATTTAGGTCATTTTCGTCCACCCTAAACTTAATCTCGTCCAATTAGGGTTTCTAACCAATCTTGTGCATCCAATAGGTGTTTTTGTGTCAATGGATGAACAATTAGGTCATTTTCGTCTTCCCTAGGCTAATTCTTGTCCAACTAGGGTTTTTAACCAATCTTGTCCATCCCATATGTGTTTTGTGTCATTGGATGAACGTTTAGGTCATTTTCGTCCTCCCTAAACTTAATCTTCTCCTACTATGGTTTTTAACAAATCTTGTGCATCGAATAGGTGTTTTGTATTATTGGATGAACATTTAGGTCATTTTCGTCCTCCCTACACTTAATCTTGTCCAATTATGGTTTTTAACCAATCTTGTGCATCTAATAGGTGTTTTGTGTCATTGGATGAACATTTAGGTCATTTTCGTCCTCCCTAAACTTAATCTTGTCCAATTAGGGTTTCTAACCAATCTTGTGCATCCAATTGGTGTTTTTGTGTCGTTGGATGAAGAATTAGGTCATTTTCGTCCTCCCTAGGGTAATTCTTGTCCAATTAGGGTTTTTAACCAATCTTGTCCATCCAATAGGTGTTTTGTGTCATTGGATGAACACTTCGGTCATTTTCGTCCTCCCTAGGCTAATTCTTATCCAATTAGGGTTTTTGACCAATCTTGTGCATCCAATAGGTGTTTTGTGTCATTGGATGAACATTTAAGTCATTTTCGTCCTCCCTACACTTAATCTTGTCCAATTAGGGTTTTTTACCAATCTCGTGCATCCAATAGGTGTTTTGTGTCATTGGATGAACATTTAGGTCATTTTTGTCCTCCCTACACTTTATCTTATCCAATTAGGGTTTCTAACCAATCTTGTGCATCCAATTGGTGTTTTTGTGTCATTGGATGAACAATTAGGTCATTTTCGTCCTCCCTAAACTTAATCTTGTCCAATTAGGGTTTCTAACCAATCTTGTGCATCCAATAGCTGTGTTTGTGTCATTGGATGAACAATTAGGTTATTTTCGTCCTCCCTAGGCTAATTCTTCTACAATTAGGATTTTTCACCAATATTGTGCATCCAATAGGTGTTTTGTGTCATTTGATGAATATTTAGGTCATTTTCGTCCACCCTACACTTAATCTTGTCCAATTAGGGTTTTTAACCAATCTTGTGCATCCAATAGGGGTTTTGTGTCATTGGATCAATATTTAGGTCATTTTCGTCCTCCCTACACTTAATCTTGCCTATTAGGGTTTTTAACCAATTTTGTGCATCCAATAGGTATTTTGTGTCATTGGATGAACATTTAGGTCATTTTCGCTCTCCTTACGCTTTATCTTGTCCAATTAGGGTTTCTAACCAATCTTGTGCATCCAATTGGTGTTTTTGTGTCATTGGATGAACAATTAGGTCATTTTCGTCCTCCCTAGGATAATTCTTGTCCAATTAGGGATTTTAACAAATCTTGTGCATCCAATAGGTCTTTTGTGTCATCGGATGAACATTTAGGTCATTTTCGTCCTCCCTACACTTTATCTTGTCCAATTAGGGTTTCTAACCAATCTTGTGCATCCAATTGGTGTTTTTGTGTCATTGGATGAACATTTAGGTCATTTTCGTCCTCCCTACACTTTATCGTGTCCAATTAGGGTTTCTAACCAATCTAGTGCATCCAATTGGTGTTATTGGGTCATTGGATGAACAATTAGGTCATTTTCGTCCTCCCTAGGATAATTCTCGTCCAATTAGAGTTTTTAACAAATCTTGTGCATCCAATAGGTGTTTTTGTGTCATTGGATGAACATTTAGGTCATTTTCGTCCTCCCTAGGCTAATTCTTATCCAATTAGGGTTTTTGACCAATCTTATGCATCCAATAGGTGTTTTTTATCATTGGATGAACACTTAGGTTATTTTCGTCCTCCCTAGGCTAATTCTTATCCAATTAGGGTTTTTGACCAATCTTGTGCATCCAATAGGTGTTTTTTATCATTGGATGAACACTTAGGTTATTTTCGTCCTCCCTAGGCTAATTCTTATCCAATTAGGGTTTTTAACCAATCATGTGCATCCAATAAGTGTTTTGTGTCATTGGATGAACATTTAGGTCATTTTCGTCCTCCCTACACTTAATCTTGTCCAATTAGGGTTTCTAACCAATCTTGTGCATCCGATAGGTGTTTTTGTGTCATTGGATGAACAATTAGGTTATTTTCGTCCTCCCTAGGCTAATTCTTATCCAATTAGGGTTTTTAACCAATCTTGTGCATCCAATAGGTATTTTGTGTCATTGGATGAACATTTAGGTCATTTTTGCTCTCCCTACACTTTATCGTGTCCAATTAGGGTTTCTAACCAATCTAGTGCATCCAATTGGTGTTATTGGGTCATTGGATGAACAATTAGGTCATTTTCGTCCTCCCAAGGATAATTCTCGTCCAATTAGGGTTTTTAACAAATCTTGTGCATCCAATAGGTGTTTTGTGTCATTGGATGAACATTTAGGTCATTTTCGTCCTCCCTACACTTAATCTTGTCTAATTAGGGTTTTTAACCAATCTTGTGCATCCAATGGGTGTTTTTGTGTCATTGGATGAACATTTAGGTTATTTTCGTCCTCCCTAGGCTAATTCTTGTCCAATTAGGGTTTTTAACCAATCTTGTGCATCCAATAGGTGTTTGTGTCATTCGATGAACATTTAGGTCATTTTCATCCTCCCTAAGCTTATGCTTGTCCAATTAGGGTTTCTAACAAATCTTGTGCATCCAATAGTTGTGTTTGTGTCATTGGATAAAGATTTAGGTCATTTTCGTCCACCCTAAACTTAATCATGTCCAATTAGGGTTTCTAACCAATCTTGTGCATCCAATAGGTGTTTTTGTGTCAATGGATGAACAATAAGGTCATTTTCGTCTTCCCTAGGCTAATTCTTGTCCAACTAGGGTTTTTAACCAATCTTGTCCATCCCATATGTGTTTTGTGTCATTGGATGAACGTTTAGGTCATTTTCGTCCTCCCTAAACTTAATCTTCTCCTACTATGGTTTTTAACCAATCTTGTGCATCGAATAGGTGTTTTGTGTTATTGGATGAACATTTAGGTCATTTTCGTCCTCCCTACACTTAATCTTGTCCAATTATGGTTTTTAACCAATCTTGTGCATCCAATAGGTGTTTTGTGTCATTGGATGAACATTTAGGTCATTTTCGTCCTCCCTAAACTTAATCTTGTCCAATTAGGGTTTCTAACCAATCTTGTGCATCCAATTGGTGTTTTTGTGTCATTGGATGAACAATTAGGTCATTTTCGTCCTCGCTAGGGTAATTCTTGTCCAATTAGGGTTTTTAACAAATCTTGTGCATCCAATAGGTGTTTTGTGTCATTGGATGAACACTTCGGTCATTTTCGTCCTCCCTAGGCTAATTCTTATCCAATTAGGATTTTTAACCAATCTTGTGCATCCAATAGGGGTTTTGTGTCATTGGATCAATATTTAGGTCATTTTCGTCCTCCCTACACTTAATCTTGCCTATTAGGGTTTTTAACCAATTTTGTGCATCCAATAGGTATTTTGTGTCATTGGATGAACATTTAGGTCATTTTCGCTCTCCTTACACTTTATCTTGTCCAATTAGGGTTTCTAACCAATCTTGTGCATCCAATTGGTGTTTTTGTGTCATTGGATGAACAATTAGGTCATTTTCGTCCTCCCTAGGATAATTCTTGTCCAATTATGGATTTTAACAAATCTTGTGCATCCAATAGGTCTTTTGTGTCATCGGATGAACATTTAGGTCATTTTCGTCCTCCCTACACTTTATCTTGTCCAATTAGGGTTTCTAACCAATCTTGTGCATCCAATTGGTGTTTTTGTGTCATTGGATGAACATTTAGGTCATTTTCGTCCTCCCTACACTTTATCGTGTCCAATTAGGGTTTCTAACTAATCTAGTGCATCCAATTGGTGTTATTGGGTCATTGGATGAACAATTAGGTCATTTTCGTCCTCCCTAGGATAATTCTCGTCCAATTAGGGTTTTTAACAAATCTTGTGCATCCAATAGGTGTTTTTGTGTCATTGGATGACCATTTAGGTCATTTTCGTCCTCCCTAGGCTAATTCTTATCCAATTAGGGTTTTTGACCAATCTTGTGCATCCAATAGGTGGTTTTTATCATTGGATGAACACTTAGGTTATTTTCGTCTTCCCTAGGCTAATTCTTATCCAATTAGGGTTTTTGACCAATCTTGTGCATCCAATAGGTGTTTTTTATCATTGGATGAACACTTAGGTTATTTTCGTCCTCCCTAGGCTAATTCTTATCCAATTAGGGTTTTTAACCAATCATGTGCATCCAATAAGTGTTTTGTATCATTGGATGAACATTTAGGTCATTTTCGTCCTCCCTACACTTAATCTTGTCCAATTAGGGTTTCTAAATAATCTTGTGCATCCGATAGGTGTTTTTGTGTCATTGGATGAACAATTAGGTTATTTTCGTCCTCTCTAGGCTAATTCTTATCCAATTAGGGTTTTTAACCAATCTTGTGCATCCAATAGGTATTTTGTGTCATTGGATGAACATTTAGGTCATTTTCGCTCTCCCTACACTTTATCGTGTCCAATTAGGGTTTCTAACCAATCTAGTGCATCCAATTGGTGTTATTGGGTCATTGGATGAACAATTAGGTCATTTTCGTCCTCCCTAGGATAATTCTCGTCCAATTAGGGTTTTTAACAAATCTTGTGCATCCAATAGGTGTTTTTGTGTCATTGGATGAACATTTAGGTCATTTTCGTCCTCCCTAGGCTAATACTTATCCAATTAGGGTTTTTAACCAATCTTGTGCATCCAATAGGTATTTTGTGTCATTGGATGAACATTTAGGTCATTTTCGCTCTCCCTACACTTTATCGTGTCCAATTAGGGTTTCTAACCAATCTAGTGCATCCAATTGGTGTTATTGGGTCATTGGATGAACATTTAGGTCATTTTCGTCCTCCCTAGGATAATTCTCGTCCAATTAGGGTTTTTAACAAATCTTGTGCATCCAATAGGTGTTTTTGTGTCATTGGATGAACATTTAGGTCATTTTCGTCCTCCCTAGGCTAATTCTTATCCAATTAGGGTTTTTGACCAATCTTGTGCATCCAATAGGAGTTTTTTATCATTGGATGAACACTTAGGTTATTTTCGTCCTCCCTAGGCTAATTCTTATCCAATTAGGGTTTTTGACCAATCTTGTGCATCCAATAGGTGTTTTTTATCATTGGATGAACACTTAGGTTATTTTCGTCCTCCCTAGGCTAATTCTTATCCAATTAGGGTTTATAACCAATCATGTGCATCCAATAAGTGTTTTGTGTCATTGGATGAACATTTAGGTCATTTTCGTCCTCCCTACACTTAATCTTGTCCAATTAGGGTTTCTAACCAATCTTGTGCATCCGATAGGTGTTTTTGTGTCATTGGATGAACAATTAGGTCATTTTCGTCCTCCCTAGGCTAATTCTTGTCCAACTAGGGTTTTTAACCAATCTTGTGCATCCGATAGGTGTTTTTGTGTCATTGGATGAATATTTAGGTTATTTTCGTCCTCCCTAGGCTAATTCTTATCCAATTAGGGTTTTTGACCAATCTTGTGCATCCAATAGGTGTTTTTTATCATTGGATGAACACTTAGGTTATTTTCGTCCTCCCTAGGCTAATTCTTATCCAATTAGGGTTTTTAACCAATCTTGTGCATCCAATAGGTATTTTGTGTCATTGGATGAACATTTAGGTCATTTTCGCTCTCCCTACACTTTATCGTGTCCAATTAGGGTTTCTAACCAATCTAGTGCATCCAATTGGTGTTATTAGGTCATTGGATGAACAATTAGGTCATTGGATGAACAATTAGGTCATTTTCGTCCTCCCTAGGGTAATTCTTGTCCAATTAGGGTTTTTAACAAATCTTGTGCATCCAATAGGTGTTTTGTGTCATTGGATGAACACTTCGGTCATTTTCGTCCTCCCTAGGCTAATTCTTATCCAATTAGGGTTTTTAACCAATCTTGTGCATCCAATAGGTGTTTTGTGTCATTGGATGAACATTTAAGTCATTTTCGTCCTCCCTACACTTAATCTTGTCCAATTAGGGTTTTTTACCAATCTCGTGCATCCAATAGGTGTTTTGTGTCATTGGATGAACATTTAGGTCATTTTTGTCCTCCCTACACTTTATCTTATCCAATTAGGGTTTCTAACCAATCTTGTGCATCCAATTGGTGTTTTTGTGTCATTGGATGAACAATTAGGTAATTTTTGTCCTCCCTAAACTTAATCTTGTCCAATTAGGGTTTCTAACCAATCTTGTGCATCCAATAGGTGTGTTTGTGTCATTGGATGAACAATTAGGTCATTTTCGTCCTCCCTAGGCTAATTCTTGTCCAATTAGGGTTTTTAACCAATATTGTGCATCCAATAGGTGTTTTGTGTCATTTGATGAATATTTAGGTCATTTTCGTCCTCCCTACACTTAATCTTGTCCAATTAGGGTTTTTAACCAATCTTGTGCATCCAATAGGGGTTTTGTGTCATTGGATCAATATTTAGGTCATTTTCGTCCTCCCTACACTTAATCTTGCCTATTAGGGTTTTTAACCAATTTTGTGCATCCAATAGGTATTTTGTGTCATTGGATGAATATTTAGGTCATTTTCGCTCTCCCTACACTTTATCTTGTCCAATTAGGGTTTCTAACCAATCTTGTGCATCCAATTGGTGTTTTTGTGTCATTGGATGAACAATTAGGTCATTTTCGTCCTCCCTAGGCTAATTCTTGTCCAATTAGGGTTTTTAACCAATCTTGTGCATCCAATAGGTGTTTTGTGTCATTGGATGAACATTTAGGTCATTTTCGTCCACCCTAGGCTAATTCTTGTCCAATTAGGGTTTCTAACCAATCTTGTGCATCCAATTGGTGTTTTGTGTCATTGGATGAACAATTAGGTCATTTTCGTCCTCCTTAGGCTTATTCTTGTCCAATTAGTGCTTCTAACCAATCTTGTGCATCCAATAGGTGTTTTTGTGTCATTGGAAGAATATTTAGGTCATTTTCGTCCTCCCTAGGCTAATTCTTGTCCAATTAGGGTTTTTAACCAATCTTGTGCATCCAATAGGTGTTTTGTGTCATTGGATGAACATTTAGGTCATTTTCGTCCTCCCTACACTTAATCTTGTCCAATTATGGTTTTTAACCAATCTTGTGCATCCAATAGGTGTTTTGTGTCATTGGATGAACATTTAGGTCATTTTCGTCCTCCCTAAACTTAATCTTGTCCAATTAGGGTTTCTAACCAATCTTGTGCATCCAATTGGTGTTTTTGTGTCATTGGATGAACAATTAGGTCATTTTCGTCCTCCCTAGGGTAATTCTTGTCCAATTAGGGTTTTTAACAAATCTTGTGCATCCAATAGGTGTTTTGTGTCATTGGATGAACACTTCGGTCATTTTCGTCCTCCCTAGGCTAATTCTTATCCAATTAGGGTTTTTAACCAATCTTGTGCATCCAATAGGTGTTTTGTGTCATTGGATGAACATTTAAGTCATTTTCGTCCTCCCTACACTTAATCTTGTCCCAATAGGGTTTTTTACCAATCTGGTGCATCCAATGGGTGTTTTTGTATCATTGGATGAACATTTAGGTTATTTTCGTCCTCCCTAGGCTAATTCTTGTCCAATTAGTGTTTTCAACCAATGTTGTGCATCCAATAGGTGTTTGTGTCATTGGATGAACATTTAGGTCATTTTCATCCTCCCTAAGCTTATGCTTGTCCAATTAGGGTTTCTAACAAATCTTGTGCATCCAATAGTTGTGTTTGTGTCATTGGATAAAGATTTAGGTCATTTTCGTCCTCCCTACACTTAATCTTGTCCAATTAGGGTTTCTAACCAATCTTTTGCATCCAATAGGTGTTTTTGTGTCATTGGATGAACATTTAGGTCATTTTCGTCCTCCCTAGGATAATTCTCGTCCAATTAGGGTTTTTAACAAATCTTGTGCATCCAATAGGTGTTTTTGTGTCATTGGATGAACATTTAGGTCATTTTCGTCCTCCCTAGGCTAATTCTTATCCAATTAGGGTTTTTAACCAATCTTGTGCATCCAATAGGTATTTTGTGTCATTGGATGAACATTTAGGTCATTTTCGCTCTCCCTACACTTTATCGTGTCCAATTAGGGTTTCTAACCAATCTAGTGCATCCAATTGGTGTTATTGGGTCATCGGATGAACATTTAGGTCATTTTCGTCCTCCCTAGACTTTATCTTGTCCAATTAGGGTTTCTAACCAATTTTGTGCATCCAATTGGTGTTTTTGTGTCATTGGATGAACATTTAGGTCATTTTCGCTCTCCCTACACTTTATCGTGTCCAATTAGGGTTTCTAACCAATCTAGTGCATCCAATTGGTGTTATTGGGTCATTGGATGAACAATTAGGTCATTTTCGTCCTCCCTAGGATAATTCTCGTCCAATTAGGGTTTTTAACAAATCTTGTGCATCCAATAGGTGTTTTTGTGTCATTGGATGAACATTTAGGTCATTTTCGTCCTCCCTAGGCTAATTCTTATCCAATTAGGGTTTTTGACCAATCTTGTGCATCCAATAGGTGTTTTTTATCATTGGATGAACACTTAGGTTATTTTCGTCCTCCCTAGGCTAATTCTTATCCAATTAGGGTTTTTGACCAATCTTGTGCATCCAATAGGTGTTTTTTATCATTGGATGAACACTTAGGTTATTTTCGTCCTCCCTAGGCTAATTCTTATCCAATTAGGGTTTATAACCAATCATGTGCATCCAATAAGTGTTTTGTGTCATTGGATGAACATTTAGGTCATTTTCGTCCTCCCTACACTTAATCTTGTCCAATTAGGGTTTCTAACCAATCTTGTGCATCCGATAGGTGTTTTTGTGTCATTGGATGAACAATTAGGTTATTTTCGTCCTCTCTAGGCTAATTCTTATCCAATTAGGGTTTTTACCCAATCTTGTGCATCCAATAGGTATTTTGTGTCATTGGATGAACATTTAGGTCATTTTCGCTCTCCCTACACTTTATCGTGTCCAATTAGGGTTTCTAACCAATCTAGTGCATCCAATTGGTGTTATTGGGTCATTGGATGAACAATTAGCTCATTTTCGTCCTCCCTAGGATAATTCTCGTCCAATTAGGGTTTTTAACAAATCTTGTGCATCAAATAGGTGTTTTTGTGTCATTGGATGAACATTTAGGTCATTTTCGTCCTCCCTAGGCTAATTCTTATCCAATTAGGGTTTTTAACCAATCTTGTGCATCCAATAGGTATTTTGTGTCATTGGATGAACATTTAGGTCATTTTCGCTCTACCTACACTTTATCGTGTCCAATTAGGGTTTCTAACCAATCTAGTGCATCCAATTGGTGTTATTGGGTCATCGGATGAACATTTAGGTCATTTTCGTCCTCCCTACACTTTATCTTGTCCAATTAGGGTTTCTAACCAATCTTGTGCATCCAATTGCTGTTTTTGTGTCATTGGATGAACATTTAGGTCATTTTCGCTCTCCCTACACTTTATCGTGTCCAATTAGGGTTTCTAACCAATCTAGTGCATCCAATTGGTGTTATTGGGTCATTGGATGAACAATTAGGTCATTTTCGTCCTCCCTAGGATAATTCTCGTCCAATTAGGGTTTTTAACAAATCTTGTGCATCCAATAGGTGTTTTTGTGTCATTGGATGAACATTTAGGTCATTTTCGTCCTCCCTAGGCTAATTCTTATCCAATTAGGGTTTTTGACCAATCTTGTGCATCCAATAGGTGTTTTTTATCATTGGATGAACACTTAGGTTATTTTCGTCCTCCCTAGGCTAATTCTTATCCAATTAGGGTTTTTGACCAATCTTGTGCATCCAATAGGTGTTTTTTATCATTGGATGAACACTTAGGTTATTTTCGTCCTCCCTAGGATAATTCTTATCCAATTAGGGTTTATAACCATTCATGTGCATCCAATAAGTGTTTTGTGTCATTGGATGAACATTTAGGTCATTTTCGTCCTCCCTACACTTAATCTTGTCCAATTAGGGTTTCTAACCAATCTTGTGCATCCGATAGGTGCTTTTGTGTCATTGGATGAACATTTAGGTCATTTTCGTCCTCCCTAGGCTAATTCTTATCCAATTAGGGTTTTTAACCAATCTTGTGCATCCAATAGGTATTTTGTTTCATTGGATGAACATTTAGGTCATTTTCGCTCTCCCTACACTTTATCGTGTCCAATTAGGGTTTCTAACCAATCTAGTGCATCCAATTGGTGTTATTGGGTCATTGGATGAACAATTAGGTCATTTTCGTCCTCCCTAGCATAATTCTCGTCCAATTAGGGTTTTTAACAAATCTTGTGCATCCAATAGGTGTTTTTGTGTCATTGGATGAACATTTAGGTCATTTTCGTCCTCCCTAGGCTAATTCTTATCCAATTAGGGTTTTTAACCAATCTTGTGCATCCAATAGGTATTTTGTGTCATTGGATGAACATTTAGGTCATTTTCGCTCTCCCTACATTTTATCGTGTCCAATTAGGGTTTCTAACCAATCTAGTGCATCCAATTGGTGTTATTGGGTCATTGGATGAACAATTAGGTCATTTTCGTCCTCCCTAGGATAATTCTCGTCCAATTAGGGTTTTTAACAAATCTTGTGCATCCAATAGGTGTTTTTGTGTCATTGGATGAACATTTAGGTCATTTTCGTCCTCCCTAGGCTAATTCCTATCCAATTAGGGTTTTTGACCAATCTTGTGCATCCAATAGGTATTTTGTGTCATTGGATGAACACTTAGGTTATTTTCGTCCTCCCTAGGCTAAGTCTTATCCAATTAGGGTTTTTGACCAATCTTGTGCATCCAATAGGTGTTTTTTATCATTGGATGAACACTTAGGTTATTTTCGTCATCCCTAGACTAATTCTTATCCAATTAGGGTTTTTAACCAATCATGTGCATCCAATAAGTGTTTTGTGTCATTGGATGAACATTTAGGTCATTTTCGTCCTCCCTACACTTAATCTTGTCCAATTAGGGTTTCTAACCAATCTTGTGCATCCGATAGGTGTTTTTGTGTCATTGGATGAACATTTAGGTCATTTTCGTCCTCCCTAGGCTAATTCTTATCCAATTAGGGTTTTTAACCAATCTTGTGCATCCAATAGGTATTTTGTTTCATTGGATGAACATTTAGGTCATTTTCGCTCTCCCTACACTTTATCGTGTCCAATTAGGGTTTCTAACCAATCTAGTGCATCCAATTGGTGTTATTGGGTCATTGGATGAACAATTAGGTCATTTTCGTCCTCCCTAGGATAATTCTCGTCCAATTAGGGTTTTTAACAAATCTTGTGCATCCAATAGGTGTTTTTGTGTCATTGGATGAACATTTAGGTCATTTTCGTCCTCCCTAGGCTAATACTTATCCAATTAGGGTTTTTAACCAATCTTGTGCATCCAATAGGTATTTTGTGTCATTGGATGAACATTTAGGTCATTTTCGCTCTCCCTACACTTTATCGTGTCCAATTAGGGTTTCTAACCAATCTAGTGCATCCAATTGGTGTTATTGGGTCATTGGATGAACATTTAGGTCATTTTCGTCCTCCCTAGGATAATTCTCGTCCAATTAGGGTTTTTAACAAATCTTGTGCATCCAATAGGTGTTTTTGTGTCATTGGATGAACATTTAGGTCATTTTCGTCCTCCCTAGGCTAATTCTTATCCAATTAGGGTTTTTGACCAATCTTGTGCATCCAATAGGAGTTTTTTATCATTGGATGAACACTTAGGTTATTTTCGTCCTCCCTAGGCTAATTCTTATCCAATTAGGGTTTTTGACCAATCTTGTGCATCCAATAGGTGTTTTTTATCATTGGATGAACACTTAGGTTATTTTCGTCCTCCCTAGGCTAATTCTTATCCAATTAGGGTTTATAACCAATCATGTGCATCCAATAAGTGTTTTGTGTCATTGGATGAACATTTAGGTCATTTTCGTCCTCCCTACACTTAATCTTGTCCAATTAGGGTTTCTAACCAATCTTGTGCATCCGATAGGTGTTTTTGTGTCATTGGATGAACAATTAGGTCATTTTCGTCCTCCCTAGGCTAATTCTTGTCCAATTAGGGTTTTTAACCAATCTTGTGCATCCAAGAGGTGTTTTGTGTCATTGGATGAACACTTAGATCATTTTCGTCCTCCCTAGGTTAATTGTTATCCAATTAGGGTTTTTAACCAATCTTGTGCATCCAATAAGTGTTTTGTGTCATCGGATGAACATTTAGGTCATTTTCGTCCTCCCTACACTTAATCTTGTCCAATTAGGGTTTTTAACCAATCTTGTGCATCCAATAGGTGTTTTGTGTCATTGGATGAACATTTAGGTCATTTTCGTCCTCCCTACACTTAATCTTGTCCAATTAGGGTTTTTAAGCAATCTTGTGCATCCAATAGGTGTTTTGTGTCATTGGATGAACATTTAGGTCATTTTCGTCCTCCCTACAGTTAATCTTGTTCAATTAGGGTTTCTAACCAATCTTGTGCATCCGATAGGTGTTTTTGTGTCATTGGATGAACATTTAGGTCATTTTCGTCCTCCCTACACTTAATCTTGTCCAATTAGGGTTTTTAAGCAATCTTGTGCATCCAATAGGTGTTTTGTGTCATTGGATGAACATTTAGGTCATTTTCGTCCTCCCTACACTTAATCTTGTCCAATTAGGGTTTTTAACCAATCTTGTGCATCCAATAGGTGTTTTGTGTCGTTGGATGAACATTTAGGTCATTTTTGTCCTCCCTAGGCTAATTCTTGTCCAATTAGGGTTTTTAACCAATCTTGTGCATCCAATAGGTGTTTTGTGTCATTGGATGAACATTTAGGTCATTTTCGTCCTCCCTACACTTAATCTTGTCCAATTAGGGTTTTTAACCAATCTTGTGCATCCAATACGTGTTTTGTGTCATTGGATGAACATTTACGTCATTTTCGTCCTCCCTACACTTTATCTTGTCCAATTAGGGTTTTTAACCAATCTTGTGCATCCAATAGGTGTTTTGTGTCATTGGATGAATATTTAGGTCATTTTCGTCCTCCTTACACTTAATCTTGTCCAATTAGGGTTTTTAACCAATCTTGTGCATCCAATAGGATTTTGTCATTGGATGAACATTTACGTCATTTTCGTCCTCCCTACACTTAATCTTGTCCAATTAGGGTTTTTAACCAATCTTGTGCATCCAATAGGTATTTTGTGTCATTGGATGAACAATTAGGTCATTTTCGTCCTCCCTAGGCTAATTCTTATCCAATTTGGGTTTTTAACCAATCTTGTGTATCCAATAGGTGTTTTGTGTCATTGGATGAACATTTAGGTCATTTTCATCCTCCCTACACTTAATCTTGTCCAATTAGGGTTTTTAACCAATCTTGTGCATCCAATAGGTGTTTTGTGTCATTGGATGAATATTTAGGTCATTTTCGTCCTCCCTACACTTAATCTTGTCCAATTAGGGTTTCTAACCAATCTTGTGCATCCGATAGGTGTTTTTGTGTCATTGGATGAACAATTAGGTCATTTTCGTCCTCCCTAGGCTAATTCTTGTCCAACTAGGGTTTTTAACCAATCTTGTGCATCCGATAGGTGTTTTTGTGTCATTGGATGAATATTTAGGTTATTTTCGTCCTCCCTAGGCTAACTCTTATCCAATTAGGGTTTTTAACCAATCTTGTGTATCCAATAGGTGTTTTGTGTCATTGGATAAACATTTAGGTCATTTTCGTCCTCCCTACACTTTATCTTGTCCAATTAGGGTTTCTAACCAATCTTGTGTATCCAATAGATGTTTTGTGTCACTGGATGAACATTTAGGTCATTTTCGTCCTCCCTACAATTAATCTTGTCCAATTAGGGTTTTTAACCAATCTTGTGCATCCAATAGGTGTTTTGTGTCATTGGATGAACAATTAGGTCATTTTCGTCCTCCCTAGGCTAATTCTTGTCCAATTAGGGTTTTTAACCAATATTGTGCATTCAATAGGTGTTTTGTGTCATTTGATGAATATTTAGGTCATTTTCGTCCTCCCTACACTTAATCTTGTCCAATTAGGGTTTTTAACCAATCTTGTGCATCCAATAGGGGTTTTGTGTCATTGGATCAATATTTAGGTCATTTTCGTCCTCCCTACACTTAATCTTGCCTACTAGGGTTTTTAACCAATTTTGTGCATCCAATAGGTATTTTGTGTCATTGGATGAACATTCAGGTCATTTTCGCTCTCCCTACACTTTATCTTGTCCAATTAGGGTTTCTAACCAATCTTGTGCATCCAATTGGTGTTTTTGTGTCATTGGATGAACAATTAGGTCATTTTCGTCCTCCCTAGGATAATTCTTGTCCAATTAGGGTTTTTAACAAATCTTGTGCATCCAATAGGGGTTTTTGTGTCATTGGATGAACACTTAGGTTATTTTCGTCCTCCCTAGGCTAAATCTTATCCAATTAGGGTTTTTAACCAAACTTGTGCATCCAATAGGTGTTTTGTGTCATTGGATGAACATTTAGGTCATTTTCGTCCTCCCTAGGCTAATTCTTATCCAATTAGGGTTTTTAACCAATCTTGTGCATCCAATAGGTATTTTGTGTCATTGGATGAACATTTAGGTCATTTTCGCTCTCCCTACACTTTATCGTGTCCAATTAGGGTTTCTAACCAATCTAGTGCATCCAATTGGTGTTATTGGGTCATTGGATGAACAATTAGGTCATTTTCGTCGTCCCTACACTTAATCTTGTCCAACTAGGGTTTTTAACCAATCTTGTGCATCCGATAGGTGTTTTTGTGTCATTGGATGAACATTTAGGTCATTTTCGTCCTCCCTAGGCTAATTCTTATCCAATTAGGGTTTTTGACCAATCTTGTGCATCCAATAGGTGTTTTTTATCATTGGATGAACACTTAGGTTATTTTCGTCCTCCCTAGGCTAATTCTTATCCAATTAGGGTTTTTAACCAATCATGTGCATCCAATAAGTGTTTTGTGTCATTGGATGAACATTTAGGTCATTTTCGTCCTCCCTACACTTAATCTTGTCCAATTAGGGTTTCTAACCAATCTTGTGCATCCAATAGGTGTTTTTGTGTCATTGGATGAACATTTAGGTCATTTTCGTCCTCCCTAGGATAATTCTCGTCCAATTAGGGTTTTTAACAAATCTTGTGCATCCAATAGGTGTTTTTGTGTCATTGGATGAACATTTAGGTCATTTTCGTCCTCCCTAGGCTAATTCTTATCCAATTAGGGTTTTTAACCAATCTTGTGCATCCAATAGGTATTTTGTGTCATTGGATGAACATTTAGGTCATTTTCGCTCTCCCTACACTTTATCGTGTCCAATTAGGGTTTCTAACCAATCTAGTGCATTCAATTGGTGTTATTGGGTCATCGGATGAACATTTAGGTCATTTTCGTCCTCCCTAGGCTAATTCTTATCCAATTAGGGTTTTTAACCAATCTTGTGCATCCAATAGGTATTTTGTGTCATTGGATGAACATTTAGGTCATTTTCGCTCTCCCTACATTTTATCGTGTCCAATTAGGGTTTCTAACCAATCTAGTGCATCCAATTAGTGTTATTGGGTCATTGGATGAACATTTAGGTCATTTTCGTCCTCCCTAGGATAATTCTCGTCCAATTAGGGTTTTTAACAAATCTTGTGCATCCAATAGGTGTTTTTGTGTCATTGGATGAACATTTAGGTCATTTTCGTCCTCCCTAGGCTAATTCTTATCCAATTAGGGTTTTTAACCAATCTTGTGCATCCAATAGGTGTTTTTTATCATTGGATGAACACTTAGGTTATTTTCGTCCTCCCTAGGCTAATTCTTATTCAATTAGGGTTTTTGACCAATCTTGTGCATCCAATAGGTGTTTTTTATCATTGGATGAACACTTAGGTTATTTTCGTCCTCCCTAGGCTAATTCTTATCCAATTAGGGTTTATAACCAATCATGTGCATCCAATAAGTGTTTTGTGTCATTGGATGAACATTTAGGTCATTTTCGTCCTCCCTACACTTAATCTTGTCCAATTAGGGTTTCTAACCAATCTTGTGCATCCGATAGGTGTTTTTGTGTCATTGGATGAACAATTAGGTTATTTTCGTCCTCTCTAGGCTAATTCTTATCCAATTAGGGTTTTTAACCAATCTTGTGCATCCAATAGGTATTTTGTGTCATTGGATGAACATTTAGGTCATTTTCGCTCTCCCTACACTTTATCGTGTCCAATTAGGGTTTCTAACCAATCTAGTGCATCCAATTGGTGTTATTGGGTCATTGGATGAACAATTAGCTCATTTTCGTCCTCCCTAGGATAATTATCGTCCAATTAGGGTTTTTAACAAATCTTGTGCATCAAATAGGTGTTTTTGTGTCATTGGATGAACATTTAGGTCATTTTCGTCCTCCCTAGGCTAATTCTTATCCAATTAGGGTTTTTAACCAATATTGTGCATCCAATAGGTATTTTGTGTCATTGGATGAACATTTAGGTCATTTTCGCTCTACCTACACTTTATCGTGTCCAATTAGGGTTTCTAACCAATCTAGTGCATCCAATTGGTGTTATTAGGTCATCGGATGAACATTTAGGTCATTTTCGTCCTCCCTACACTTTATCTTGTCCAATTAGGGTTTCTAACCAATCTTGTGCATCCAATTGGTGTTTTTGTGTCATTGGATGAACATTTAGGTCATTTTCGCTCTCCCTACACTTTATCGTGTCCAATTAGGGTTTCTAACCAATCTAGTGCATCCAATTGGTGTTATTGGGTCATTGGATGAACAATTAGGTCATTTTCGTCCTCCCTAGGATAATTCTCGTCCAATTAGGGTTTTTAACAAATCTTGTGCATCCAATAGGTGTTTTTGTGTCATTGGATGAACATTTAGGTCATTTTCGTCCTGCCTAGGCTAATTCTTATCCAATTAGGGTTTTTGACCAATCTTGTGCATCCAATAGGTGTTTTTTATCATTGGATGAACACTTAGGTTATTTTCGTCCTCCCTAGGCTAATTCTTATCCAATTAGGGTTTTTGACCAATCTTGTGCATCCAATAGGTGTTTTTTATCATTGGATGAACACTTAGGTTATTTTCGTCCTCCCTAGGCTAATTCTTATCCAATTAGGGTTTATAACCAATCATGTGCATCCAATAAGTGTTTTGTGTCATTGGATGAACATTTAGGTCATTTTCGTCCTCCCTACACTTAATCTTGTCCAATTAGGGTTTCTAACCAATCTTGTGCATCCGATAGGTGTTTTTGTGTCATTGGATGAACAATTAGGTTATTTTCGTCCTCTCTAGGCTAATTCTTATCCAATTAGGGTTTTTAACCAATCTTGTGCATCCAATAGGTATTTTGTGTCATTGGATGAACATTTAGGTCATTTTCGCTCTCCCTACACTTTATCGTGTCCAATTAGGGTTTCTAACCAATCTAGTGCATCCAATTGGTGTTATTGGGTCATTGGATGAACAATTAGCTCATTTTCGTCCTCCCTAGGATAATTATCGTCCAATTAGGGTTTTTAACAAATCTTGTGCATCAAATAGGTGTTTTTGTGTCATTGGATGAACATTTAGGTCATTTTCGTCCTCCCTAGGCTAATTCTTATCCAATTAGGGTTTTTAACCAATATTGTGCATCCAATAGGTATTTTGTGTCATTGGATGAACATTTAGGTCATTTTCGCTCTACCTACACTTTATCGTGTCCAATTAGGGTTTCTAACCAATCTAGTGCATCCAATTGGTGTTATTAGGTCATCGGATGAACATTTAGGTCATTTTCGTCCTCCCTACACTTTATCTTGTCCAATTAGGGTTTCTAACCAATCTTGTGCATCCAATTGGTGTTTTTGTGTCATTGGATGAACATTTAGGTCATTTTCGCTCTCCCTACACTTTATCGTGTCCAATTAGGGTTTCTAACCAATCTAGTGCATCCAATTGGTGTTATTGGGTCATTGGATGAACAATTAGGTCATTTTCGTCCTCCCTAGGATAATTCTCGTCCAATTAGGGTTTTTAACAAATCTTGTGCATCCAATAGGTGTTTTTGTGTCATTGGATGAACATTTAGGTCATTTTCGTCCTCCCTAGGCTAATACTTATCCAATTAGGGTTTTTAACCAATCTTGTGCATCCAATAGGTATTTTGTGTCATTGGATGAACATTTAGGTCATTTTCGCTCTCCCTACACTTTATCGTGTCCAATTAGGGTTTCTAACCAATCTAGTGCATCCAATTGGTGTTATTGGGTCATTGGATGAACATTTAGGTCATTTTCGTCCTCCCTAGGATAATTCTCGTCCAATTAGGGTTTTTAACAAATCTTGTGCATCCAATAGGTGTTTTTGTGTCATTGGATGAACATTTAGGTCATTTTCGTCCTCCCTAGGCTAATTCTTATCCAATTAGGGTTTTTGACCAATCTTGTGCATCCAATAGGAGTTTTTTATCATTGGATGAACACTTAGGTTATTTTCGTCCTCCCTAGGCTAATTCTTATCCAATTAGGGTTTTTGACCAATCTTGTGCATCCAATAGGTGTTTTTTATCATTGGATGAACACTTAGGTTATTTTCGTCCTCCCTAGGCTAATTCTTATCCAATTAGGGTTTATAACCAATCATGTGCATCCAATAAGTGTTTTGTGTCATTGGATGAACATTTAGGTCATTTTCGTCCTCCCTACACTTAATCTTGTCCAATTAGGGTTTCTAACTAATCTTGTGCATCCGATAGGTGCTTTTGTGTCATTGGATGAACATTTAGGTCATTTTCGTCCTCCCTAGTCTAATTCTTATCCAATTAGGGTTTTTAACCAATCTTGTGCATCCAATAGGTATTTTGTTTCATTGGATGAACATTTAGGTCATTTTCGCTCTCCCTACACTTTATCGTGTCCAATTAGGGTTTCTAACCAATCTAGTGCATCCAATTGGTGTTATTGGGTCATTGGATGAACAATTAGGTCATTTTCGTCCTCCCTAGGATAATTCTCGTCCAATTAGGGTTTTTAACAAATCTTGTGCATCCAATAGGTGTTTTTGTGTCATTGGATGAACATTTAGGTCATTTTCGTCCTCCCTAGGCTAATACTTATCCAATTAGGGTTTTTAACCAATCTTGTGCATCCAATAGGTATTTTGTGTCATTGGATGAACATTTAGGTCATTTTCGCTCTCCCTACACTTTATCGTGTCCAATTAGGGTTTCTAACCAATCTAGTGCATCCAATTGGTGTTATTGGGTCATTGGATGAACATTTAGGTCATTTTCGTCCTCCCTAGGATAATTCTCGTCCAATTAGGGTTTTTAACAAATCTTGTGCATCCAATAGGTGTTTTTGTGTCATTGGATGAACATTTAGGTCATTTTCGTCCTCCCTAGGCTAATTCTTATCCAATTAGGGTTTTTGACCAATCTTGTGCATCCAATAGGAGTTTTTTATCATTGGATGAACACTTAGGTTATTTTCGTCCTCCCTAGGCTAATTCTTATCCAATTAGGGTTTTTGACCAATCTTGTGCATCCAATAGGTGTTTTTTATCATTGGATGAACACTTAGGTTATTTTCGTCCTCCCTAGGCTAATTCTTATCCAATTAGGGTTTATAACCAATCATGTGCATCCAATAAGTGTTTTGTGTCATTGGATGAACATTTAGGTCATTTTCGTCCTCCCTACACTTAATCTTGTCCAATTAGGGTTTCTAACCAATCTTGTGCATCCGATAGGTGTTTTTGTGTCATTGGATGAACAATTAGGTCATTTTCGTCCTCCCTAGGCTAATTCTTGTCCAATTAGGGTTTTTAACAAATCTTGTGCATCCAATAGGTGTTTTTGTGTCATTGGATGAACATTTAGGTCATCTTCGTCCTCCCTAGGCTAATTCTTATCCAATTAGGGTTTTTAACCAATCTTGTGCATCCAATAGGTATTTTGTGTCATTGGATGAACATTTAGGTCATTTTCGCTCTCCCTACACTTTATCGTGTCCAATTAGGGTTTCTAACCAATCTAGTGCATCCAATTGGTGTTATTGGGTCATTGGATGAACAATTAGGTCATTTTCGTCCTCCCTAGGATAATTCTCGTCTAATTAAGGTTTTTAACAAATCTTGTGCATCCAATAGGTGTTTTTGTGTCATTGGATGAACATTTAGGTCATCTTCGTCCTCCCTAGGCTAATTCTTATCCAATTAGGGTTTTTAACCAATCTTGTGCATCAAATAGGTATTTTGTGTCATTGGATGAACATTTAGGTCATTTTCGCTCTCCCTACACTTTATCGTGTCCAATTAGGGTTTCTAACCAATCTAGTGCATCCAATTGGTGTTATTGGGTCATTGGATGAACATTTAGGTCATTTTCGTCCTTCCTAGGATAATTCTCGTCCAATTAGGGTTTTTAACAAATCTTGTGCATCCAATAGGTGTTTTTGTGTCATTGGATGAACATTTAGGTCATTTTCGTCCTCCCTAGGCTAATTCTTATCCAATTAGGGTTTTTAACCAATCTTGTGCATCCAATAGGTGTTTTTTATCATTGGATGAACACTTAGGTTATTTTCGTCCTCCCTAGGCTAATTCTTATTCAATTAGGGTTTTTGACCAATTTTGTGCATCCAATAGGTGTTTTTTATCATTGGATGAACACTTAGGTTATTTTCGTCCTCCCTAGGCTAATTCTTATCCAATTAGGGTTTTTAACCAATCATGTGCATCCAATAAGTGTTTTGCGTCATTGGATGAACATTTAGGTCATTTTCTTCCTCCCTACACTTAATCTTGTCCAATTAGGGTTTCTAACCAATCTTGTGCATCCGATAGGTGTTTTTGTGTCATTGGATGAACAATTAGGTTATTTTCGTCCTCCCTAGGCTAATTCTTGTCCAATTAGGGTTTTTAACCAATATTGTGCATCCAATTGGTGTTTTTGTGTCATTGGATGAACAATTAGGTCATTTTCATCCTCCCTAAACTTAATCTTGTCCAATTACGGTTTCTAACCAATCTTGTGCATCCAATTGGTGTTTTTGTGTCATTGGATGAACAATTAGGTCATTTTCGTCCTCCCTAGGCTAATTCTTATCCAATTAGGGTTTTTAACCAATCATGTGCATCCAATAAGTGTTTTGCGTCATTGGATGAACATTTAGGTCATTTTCTTCCTCCCTACACTTAATCTTGTCCAATTAGGGTTTCTAACCAATCTTGTGCATCCGATAGGTGTTTTTGTGTCATTGGATGAACAATTAGGTTATTTTCGTCCTCCCTAGGCTAATTCTTGTCCAATTAGGGTTTTTAACCAATCTTGTGCATCCAATAGGTGTTTTGTGTCATTGGATGAACACTTAGGTCATTTTCGTCCTCCCTACACTTTATCTTGTCCAATTAGGGTTTCTAACCAATCTTGTGCATCCAATAGGTGTTTTGTGTCATTGGATGAACATTTAGGTCATTTTCGTCCTCCCTACACTTAATCTTGTTCAATTAGGGTTTCTAACCAATCTTGTGCATCCGACAGGTGTTTTTGTGTCATTGGATGAACATTTAGGTCATTTTCGTCCTCCCTACACTTAATCTTGTCCAATTAGGGTTTTTAACCAATCTTGTTCATTCAATAGGTGTGTTGTGTCATTGGATGAATATTTAGGTCATTTTCGTGCTCCCTAAACTTAATCTTGTCCAATTAGGGTTTTTAACCAATCTTGTGCATCCAATAGGTGTTTTGTGTCATTGGATGAACATTTAGGTCATTTTCGTCCTCCCTACACTTAATCTTGTCCAATTAGGGTTTTTAAGCAATCTTGTGCATCCAATAGGTGTTTTGTGTCATTGGATGAACATTTAGGTCATTTTCGTCCTCCCTACACTTAATCTTGTCCAATTAGGGTTTTTAACCAATCTTGTGCATCCAATAGGTGTTTTGTGTCATTGGATGAACATTTAGGTCATTTTTGTCCTCCCTACACTTTATCTTGTCCAATTAGGGTTTCTAACCAATCTTGTGCATCCAATAGTTGTGTTTGTGTCATTGGATGAACATTTAGGTCATTTTCATCCTCCCTAAACTTAATCTTGTCCAATTAGGGTTTCTAACCAATCTTGTTCATCCAATAGGTGTTTTTGTGTCATTGGATGAACATATAGGTCATTTTCGTCCTCCCTACACTTAATCTTGTCCAATAAGGGTTTTTAACCAATCTTGTGCATCGAATAGGTGTTTTGTGTCATTGGATGAACATTTAGGTCATTTTCGTCCTCCCTACACTTAATCTTGTCCAATTAGGGTTTTTAACCAATCTTGTTCATCCAATAGGTGTTTTGTGTCATTGGATGAACATTTAGGTCATTTTCGTCCTCCCTAAACTTAATCTTGTCCAATTAGGGTTTCTAACCAATCTTGTGCATCCAATAGGTGTTTTTGTGTCATTGGATGAACAATTAGGTCATTTTCGTCCACCCTAGGCTAATTCTTGTCCAATTAGGGTTTCTAACCAATCTTGTGCATCCAATTGGTGTTTTGTGTCATTGGATGGACAATTAGGTCATTTTCGTCCTCCCGAGGCTAATTCTTGTCCAATTAGGGTTTTTAACCAATCTTGTGCATCCAATAGGTGTTTTTGGTCATTGGATGAACATTTAGGTCATTTTCGTCCTCCCTAAACTTAATCTTGTCCAATTAGGGTTTCTAACCAATCTTGTGCATCCAATAGGTGTTTTTGTGTCATTGGATGAACAATTAGGTCATTTTCGTCCACCCTAGGCTAATTCTTGTCCAATTAGGGATTTTAACCAATCTTGTGCATCCAATAGGTGTTTTTGTGTCATTGGATGAACATTTAGGTCATTTTCGTCCTCCCTACACTTAATCTTGTCCAATTAGGGTTTTTAACCAATCTTGTGCATCGAATAGGTGTTTTGTGTCATTGGATGAACATTTAGGTCATTTTCGTCCTCCCTACACTTAATCTTGTCCAATTAGGGTTTTTAACCAATCTTGTGCATCCAATAGGTGTTTTGTGTCATTGGATGAACATTTAGGTCATTTTTGTCCTCTCTACACGTAATCTTGTGCAACTAGGATTTTTAACCAATCTTGTGCATCGAATAGGTATTTTGTGTCATTGGATGAACATTTAGGTCATTTTCGTCCTTCCTACACATAATCTTGTCCAATTACGGTTTTTAACCAATCTTGTGCATCGAATAGGTGTTTTTGTGTCATTGGATGAACAATTAGGTCATTTTCGTCCACCCTAGGCTAATTCTTGTCCAATTAGGGTTTCTAACCAATCTTGTGCATCCAATAGGTGTTTTTGTGTCATTGGATGAACATTTAGGTCATTTTCGTCCACCCTAGGCTAATTCTTGTCCAATTAGGGTTTCTAACCAATCTTGTGCATCCAATAGGTGTTTTGTGTCATTGGATGAACATTTAGGTCATTTTCGTCCTCCCTAAACTTAATCTTGTCCAATTAGGGTTTCTAACCAATCTTGTGCATCCAATAGGTGTTTTTGTGTCAATGGATGAACAATTAGGTCATTTTCGTCTTCCCTAGGCTAATTCTTGTCCAATTAGGGTTTTTAACCAATCTTGTCCATCCCATATGTGTTTTGTGTCATTGGATGAACATTTAGGTCATTTTCGTCTTCCCTAAACTTAATCTTGTCCAATTATGGTTTTTAACAAATCTTGTGCATCCAATAGGTGTTTTGTGTCATTGGATGAACATTTAGGTCATTTTCGTCCTCCCTAAACTTAATCTTGTCCAATTAGGGTTTCTAACCAATCTTGTGCATCCAATTGGTGTTTTTGTGTCATTGGATGAACAATTAGGTCATTTTCGTCCTCCCTAGGGTAATTCTTGTCCAATTAGGGTTTTTAACAAATCTTGTGCATCCAATAGGTGTTTTGTGTCATTGGATGAACACTTCGGTCATTTTCGTCCTCCCTAGGCTAATTCTTATCCAATTAGGGTTTTTAACCAATCTTGTGCATCCAATAGGTGTTTTGTGTCATTGGATGAACATTTAAGTCATTTTCGTCCTCCCTACACTTAATCTTGTCCCAATAGGGTTTTTTACCAATCTGGTGCATCCAATGGGTGTTTTTGTATCATTGGATGAACATTTAGGTTATTTTCGTCCTCCCTAGGCTAATTCTTGTCCAATTAGTGTTTTCAACCAATGTTGTGCATCCAATAGGTGTTTGTGTCATTGGATGAACATTTAGGTCATTTTCATCCTCCCTAAGCTTATGCTTGTCCAATTAGGGTTTCTAACAAATCTTGTGCATCCAATAGTTGTGTTTGTGTCATTGGATAAAGATTTAGGTCATTTTCGTCCTCCCTACACTTAATCTTGTCCAATTAGGGTTTCTAACCAATCTTTTGCATCCAATAGGTGTTTTTGTGTCATTGGATGAACATTTAGGTCATTTTCGTCCTCCCTAGGATAATTCTCGTCCAATTAGGGTTTTTAACAAATCTTGTGCATCCAATAGGTGTTTTTGTGTCATTGGATGAACATTTAGGTCATTTTCGTCCTCCCTAGGCTAATTCTTATCCAATTAGGGTTTTTAACCAATCTTGTGCATCCAATAGGTATTTTGTGTCATTGGATGAACATTTAGGTCATTTTCGCTCTCCCTACACTTTATCGTGTCCAATTAGGGTTTCTAACCAATCTAGTGCATCCAATTGGTGTTATTGGGTCATTGGATGAACATTTAGGTCATTTTCGTCCTCCCTAGGATAATTCTCGTCCAATTAGGGTTTTTAACAAATCTTGTGCATCCAATAGGTGTTTTTGTGTCATTGGATCAACATTTAGGTCATTTTCGTCCTCCCTAGGCTAATTCTTATCCAATTAGGGTTTTTAACCAATCTTGTGCATCCAATAGGTGTTTTTTATCATTGGATGAACACTTAGGTTATTTTCGTCCTCCCTAGGCTAATTCTTATTCAATTAGGGTTTTTGACCAATTTTGTGCATCCAATAGGTGTTTTTTATCATTGGATGAACACTTAGGTTATTTTCGTCCTCCCTAGGCTAATTCTTATCCAATTAGGGTTTTTAACCAATCATGTGCATCCAATAAGTGTTTTGCGTCATTGGATGAACATTTAGGTCATTTTCTTCCTCCCTACACTTAATCTTGTCCAATTAGGGTTTCTAACCAATCTTGTGCATCCGATAGGTGTTTTTGTGTCATTGGATGAACAATTAGGTTATTTTCGTCCTCCCTAGGCTAATTCTTGTCCAATTAGGGTTTTTAACCAATATTGTGCATCCAATTGGTGTTTTTGTGTCATTGGATGAACAATTAGGTCATTTTCATCCTCCCTAAACTTAATCTTGTCCAATTACGGTTTCTAACCAATCTTGTGCATCCAATTGGTGTTTTTGTGTCATTGGATGAACAATTAGGTCATTTTCGTCCTCCCTAGGCTAATTCTTATCCAATTAGGGTTTTTGACCAATCTTATGCATCCAATAGGTGTTTTTTATCATTGGATGAACACTTAGGTTATTTTCGTCCTCCCTAGGCTAATTCTTATCCAATTAGGGTTTTTAACCAATCATGTGCATCCAATAAGTGTTTTGTGTCATTGGATGAACATTTAGGTCATTTTCGTCCTGCCTACACTTAATCTTGTCCAATTAGGGTTTCTAACCAATCTTGTGCATCCGATAGGTGTTTTTGTGTCATTGGATGAACAATTAGGTCATTTTTGTCCTCCCTAGGCTAATTCTTGTCCAATTAGGGTTTTTAACCAATCTTGTGCATCCAATAGGTGTTTTGTGTCATTGGATGAACACTTAGATCATTTTCGTCCTCCCTAGGCTAATTGTTATCCAATTAGGGTTTTTAACCAATCTTGTGCATCCAATAAGTGTTTTGTGTCATCGGATGAACATTTAGGTCATTTTCGTCCTCCCTACACTTAATCTTGTCCAATTAGGGTTTTTAACCAATCTTGTGCATCCAATAGGTGTTTTGTGTCATTGGATGAACATTTAGGTCATTTTCGTCCTCCCTACACTTAATGTTGTTCAACTAGGATTTTTAACCAATCTTGTGCATCGAATAGGTATTTTGTGTCATTGGATGAACATTTAGGTCATTTTCGTCCTTCCTACACATAATCTTGTCCAATTACGGTTTTTAACCAATCTTGTGTATCCAATAGGTGTTTTGTGTCATTGGATGAACATTTAGGTCATTTTCATCCTCCCTACACTTAATCTTGTCCAATTAGGGTTTTTAACCAATCTTGTGCATCCAATAGGTGTTTTGTGTCATTGGATGAACATTTAGGTCATTTTCGTCCTCCCTACACTTTATCTTGTCCAATTAGGGTTTCTAACCAATCTTGTGCATCCAATAGGTGTTTTCTGTCATTGGATGAACATTTAGGTCATTTTCGTCCTCCCTACACTTTATCTTGTCCAATTAGGGTTTCTAACCAATCTTGTGCATCCAATTGGTGTTTTTGTGTCATTGGATGAACATTTAGGTCATTTTCGCTCTCCCTACACTTTATCGTGTCCAATTAGGGTTTCTAACCAATCTAGTGCATCCAATTGGTGTTATTGGGTCATTGGATGAACATTTAGGTCATTTTCGTCCTCCCTAGGATAATTCTCGTCCAATTAGGGTTTTTAACAAATCTTGTGCATCCAATAGGTGTTTTTGTGTCATTGGATGAACATTTAGGTCATTTTCGTCCTCCCTAGGCTAATTCTTATCCAATTAGGGTTTTTGACCAATCTTGTGCATCCAATAGGAGTTTTTTATCATTGGATGAACACTTAGGTTATTTTCGTCCTCCCTAGGCTAATTCTTATCCAATTAGGGTTTTTGACCAATCTTGTGCATCCAATAGGTGTTTTTTATCATTGGATGAACACTTAGGTTATTTTCGTCCTCCCTAGGCTAATTCTTATCCAATTAGGGTTTATAACCAATCATGTGCATCCAATAAGTGTTTTGTGTCATTGGATGAACATTTAGGTCATTTTCGTCCTCCCTACACTTAATCTTGTCCAATTAGGGTTTCTAACCAATCTTGTGCATCCGATAGGTGTTTTTGTGTCATTGGATGAACAATTAGGTCATTTTCGTCCTCCCTAGGCTAATTCTTGTCCAATTAGGGTTTTTAACAAATCTTGTGCATCCAATAGGTGTTTTTGTGTCATTGGATGAACATTTAGGTCATCTTCGTCCTCCCTAGGCTAATTCTTATCCAATTAGGGTTTTTAACCAATCTTGTGCATCCAATAGGTATTTTGTGTCATTGGATGAACATTTAGGTCATTTTCGCTCTCCCTACACTTTATCGTGTCCAATTAGGGTTTCTAACCAATCTAGTGCATCCAATTGGTGTTATTGGGTCATTGGATGAACAATTAGGTCATTTTCGTCCTCCCTAGGATAATTCTCGTCCAATTAGGGTTTTTAACAAATCTTGTGCATCCAATAGGTGTTTTTGTGTCATTGGATGAACATTTAGGTCATTTTCGTCCTCCCTAGGCTAATACTTATCCAATTAGGGTTTTTAACCAATCTTGTGCATCCAATAGGTATTTTGTGTCATTGGATGAACATTTAGGTCATTTTCGCTCTCCCTACACTTTATCGTGTCCAATTAGGGTTTCTAACCAATCTAGTGCATCCAATTGGTGTTATTGGGTCATTGGATGAACATTTAGGTCATTTTCGTCCTCCCTAGGATAATTCTCGTCCAATTAGGGTTTTTAACAAATCTTGTGCATCCAATAGGTGTTTTTGTGTCATTGGATGAACACTTAGGTCATTTTCGTCCTCCCTAGGCTAATTCTTATCCAATTAGGGTTTTTAACCAATCTTGTGCATCCAATAGGTGTTTTTTATCATTGGATGAACACTTAGGTTATTTTCGTCCTCGCTAGGCTAATTCTTATTCAATTAGGGTTTTTGACCAATTTTGTGCATCCAATAGGTGTTTTTTATCATTGGATGAACACTTAGGTTATTTTCGTCCTCCCTAGGCTAATTCTTATCCAATTAGGGTTTTTAACCAATCATGTGCATCCAATAAGTGTTTTGCGTCATTGGATGAACATTTAGGTCATTTTCTTCCTCCCTACACTTAATCTTGTCCAATTAGGGTTTCTAACCAATCTTGTGCATCCGATAGGTGTTTTTGTGTCATTGGATGAACAATTAGGTTATTTTCGTCCTCCCTAGGCTAATTCTTGTCCAATTAGGGTTTTTAACCAATCTTGTGCATCCAATAGGTGTTTTGTGTCATTGGATGAACACTTAGGTCATTTTCGTCCTCCCTACACTTTATCTTGTCCAATTAGGGTTTCTAACCAATCTTGTGCATCCGATAGGTGTTTTTGTGTCATTGGATGAACATTTAGGTCATTTTCGTCCTCCCTACACTTAATCTTGTCCAATTAGGGTTTTTAACCAATCTTGTGCATCCAATAGGTGTTTTGTGTCATTGGATGAACAATTAGATCATTTTCGTCGTCCCTAAACTTAATCTTGTCCAATTATGGTTTCTAACCAATCTTGTGCATCCATTAGGTGTTTTTGTGTCATTGGATGAACATTTAGGTTAGTTTCATCCTCCCTAGTCTTATGCTTGTCCAATTAGGGTTTCTAACCAATCTTGTGCATCCAATTGTTGTGTTTGTGTCATTGGATGAACAATTAGGTCATTTTCGACCTCCCTAGGCTTATTCTTGTCCAATTAGGGTTTCTAACCAATCTTGTGCATCCAATAGGTGTGTTTGTGTCATTGGATGAACAATTAGGTCATTTTCGACCTCCCTAGGCTTATTCTTGTCCAATTAGGGTTTTTAACCAATCTTGTGCATCCAATAGGTGTTTTGTGTCATTGGATGAATATTTAGGTCATTTTCATCCTCCCTACACTTAATCTTGTCCAATTAGGGTTTTTAACCAATCTTGTGCATCCAATAGGTGTTTTGTGTCATTGGATGAACATTTAGGTCATTTTCGTCCTCCCTACACTTTATCTTATCCAATTAGGGTTTCTAACCAATCTTGTGCATCCAATTGGTGTTTTTGTGTCATTGGATGAACAATTAGGTCATTTTCGTCCTCCCTAGGATAATTCTTGTCCAATTAGGGTTTTTAACAAATCTTGTGCATCCAATAGGTGTTTTGTGTCATTGGATGAACATTTAGGTCATTTTCGTCCTCCCAAGGCTAATTCTTATCCAATTAGGGTTTTTAACCAATCTTGTGCATCCAATAGGTATTTTGTGTCATTGGATGAACATTTAGGTCATTTTCGCTCTCCCTACACTTTATCGTGTCCAATTAGGGTTTCTAACCAATCTAGTGCATCCAATTGGTGTTATTGGGTCATTGGATGAACAATTAGGTCATTTTCGTCGTCCCTACACTTAATCTTGTCCAACTAGGGTTTTTAACCAATCTTGTGCATCCGATAGGTGTTTTTGTGTCATTGGATGAACATTTAGGTCATTTTCGTCCTCTCTAGGCTAATTCTTATCCAATTAGGGTTTTTGACCAATCTTGTGCATCCAATAGGTGTTTTTTATCATTGGATGAACACTTAGGTTATTTTCGTCCTCCCTAGGCTAATTCTTATCCAATTAGGGTTTTTAACCAATCTTGTGCATCCAATAAGTGTTTTGTGTCATTGGATGAACATTTAGGTCATTTTCGTCCTCCCTACACTTAATCTTGTCCAATTAGGGTTTCTAACCAATCTTGTGCATCCAATAGGAGTTTTGTGTCATTGGATTGACACTTAGGTCTTTTTCGTCCTCCCTAGGCTAATTCATATCCAATTAGGGTTTTTAACCAATCTTGTGCATCCAATAGTTGTGTTTGTGTCGTTGGATGAACATTTAGGTCATTTCCGTCCTCCCAACACTTAATCTTGTCCAATTAGGTTTTTTAACCAATCTTGTGCATCCAATAGGTGTTTTGTGTCATTGGATGAACATTTAGGTCATTTTCGTCATCCCTACACTTAATCTTGTCTAATTAGGGTTTTTAACCAATCTTGTGCATCCAATAGGTTGTGTCATTGGATGAATATTTAGGTCATTTTCGTCCTCCCTACACTTTATCTTGTCCAATTAGGGTTTCTAACCAATCTTGTGCATCCAATAGGTGTTTTGTGTCATTGGATGAACATTTAGGTCATTTTCGTCTTCCCTACACTTAATCTTGTCCAATTAGGGTTTTTAACCAATGTTGTGCATCCAATAGGTGTTTTGTGTCATTGGACGAATATTTAGGTCATTTTCGTCATCCCTACACTTAATCTCTTCTAATTAGGGTTTTTAACCAATCTTGTGCATCCAATAAGTGTTTTGTGTCATTGGATGAACATTTAGGTCATTTTCGTCCTCCCTACACTTAATCTTGTCCAATTAGGGTTTCTAACCAATCTTGTGCATCCGATAGGTGTTTTTGTGTCATTGGATGAACAATTAGGTCATTTTCGTCCTCCCTAGGCTAATTCTTGTCCAATTAGGGTTTTTAACCAATCTTGTGCATCCAAGAGGTGTTTTGTGTCATTGGATGAACACTTAGATCATTTTCGTCCTCCCTAGGTTAATTGTTATCCAATTAGGGTTTTTAACCAATCTTGTGCATCCAATAAGTGTTTTGTGTCATCGGATGAACATTTAGGTCATTTTCGTCCTCCCTACACTTAATCTTGTCCAATTAGGGTTTTTAACCAATCTTGTGCATCCAATAGGTGTTTTGTGTCATTGGATGAACATTTAGGTCATTTTCGTCCTCCCTACACTTAATGTTGTTCAACTACGATTTTTAACCAATCTTGTGCATCGAATAGGTATTTTGTGTCATTGGATGAACATTTAGGTCATTTCCATCCTTCCTACACATAATCTTGTCCAATTACGGTTTTTAACCAATCTTGTGTATCCAATAGGTGTTTTGTGTCATTGGATGAACATTTAGGTCATTTTCATACTCCCTACACTTAATCTTGTCCAATTAGGGTTTTTAACCAATCTTGTGCATCCAATAGGTGTTTTGTGTCATTGGATGAACATTTAGGTCATTTTCGTCCTCCCTACACTTAATCTTGTCCAATTAGGGTTTCTAACCAATCTTGTGCATCCGATAGGTGTTTTTGTGTCATTGGATGAACAATTAGGTCATTTTCGTCCTCCCTAGGCTAATTCTTGTCCAATTAGGGTTTTTAACCAATCTTGTGCATCCAAGAGGTGTTTTGTGTCATTGGATGAACACTTAGATCATTTTCGTCCTCCCTAGGTTAATTGTTATCCAATTAGGGTTTTTAACCAATCTTGTGCATCCAATAAGTGTTTTGTGTCATCGGATGAACATTTAGGTCATTTTCGTCCTCCCTACACTTAATCTTGTCCAATTAGGGTTTTTAACCAATCTTGTGCATCCAATAGGTGTTTTGTGTCATTGGATGAACATTTAGGTCATTTTCGTCCTCCCTACACTTAATGTTGTTCAACTACGATTTTTAACCAATCTTGTGCATCGAATAGGTATTTTGTGTCATTGGATGAACATTTAGGTCATTTCCGTCCTTCCTACACATAATCTTGTCCAATTACGGTTTTTAACCAATCTTGTGTATCCAATAGGTGTTTTGTGTCATTGGATGAACATTTAGGTCATTTTCATACTCCCTACACTTAATCTTGTCCAATTAGGGTTTTTAACCAATCTTGTGCATCCAATAGGTGTTTTGTGTCATTGGATGAACATTTAGGTCATTTTCGTCCTCCCTACACTTTATCGTGTCCAATTAGGGTTTCTAACTAATCTAGTGCATCCAATTGGTGTTATTGGGTCATTGGATGAACAATTAGGTCATTTTCGTCCTCCCTAGGATAATTCTCGTCCAATTAGGGTTTCTAACCAATCTTGTGCATCCAATAGTTGTGTTTGTGTCATTGGATGAACATTCATGTCATTTTCGTCCTCCCTAAACTTAATCTTGTCCAATTAGGGTTTCTAACCAATCTTGTGCATCCAATAGGTGTTTTTGTGTCATTGGATGAACAATTAGGTCATTTTCGTCCACCCTAGGCTAATTCTTGTCCAATTAGGGATTTTAACCAATCTTATGCATCCAATAGGTGTTTTTGTGTCATTGGATGAACATTTAGGTCATTTTCGTCCTCCCTACACTTAATCTTGTCCAATAAGGGTTTTTAACCAATCTTGTGCATCGAATAGGTGTTTTGTGTCATTGGATGAACATTTAGGTCATTTTCGTCCTCCCAACGCTTAATCTTGTCCAATTAGGGTTTTTAACCAATCTTGTGCATCCAATAGGTGTTTTGTGTCATTGGATGAACATTTAGGTCATTTTCGTCTTCTCTACACGTAATCTTGTGCAACTAGGATTTTTAACCAATCTTGTGCATCGAATAGGTATTTTGTGTCATTGGATGAACATTTAGGTCATTTTCGTCCTTCCTACACATAATCTTGTCCAATTACGGTTTTTAACCAATCTTGTGCATCGAATAGGTGTTTTTGTGTCATTGGATGAACAATTAGGTCATTTTCGTCCACCCTAGGCTAATTCTTGTCCAATTAGGGTTTCTTACCAATCTTGTGCATCCAATAGGTGTTTTTGTGTCATTGGAAGAACAATTAGGTCATTTTCGTCCACCCTAGGCTAATTCTTGTCCAATTAGGGATTTTAACCAATCTTGTGCATCCAATAGGTGTTTTTGTGTCATTGGATGAACATTTAGGTCATTTTCGTCCTCCCTACACTTAATCTTGTCCAATTAGGGTTTTTAACCAATCTTGTGCATCGAATAGGTGTTTTGTGTCATTGGATGAACATTTAGGTCATTTTCGTCCTCCCTACACTTAATCTTGTCCAATTAGGGTTTTTAACCAATCTTGTGCATCCAATAGGTGTTTTGTGTCATTGGATGAACATTTAGGTCATTTTTGTCCTCTCTACACGTAATCTTGTGCAACTAGGATTTTTAACCAATCTTGTGCATCGAATAGGTATTTTGTGTCATTGGATGAACATTTAGGTCATTTTCGTCCTTCCTACACATAATCTTGTCCAATTACGGTTTTTAACCAATCTTGTGCATCGAATAGGTGTTTTTGTGTCATTGGATGAACAATTAGGTCATTTTCGTCCACCCTAGGCTAATTCTTGTCCAATTAGGGTTTCTAACCAATCTTGTGCATCCAATAGGTGTTTTTGTGTCATTGGATGAACAATTAGGTCATTTTCGTCCACCCTAGGCTAATTCTTGTCCAATTAGGGATTTTAACCAATCTTGTGCATCCAATAGGTGTTTTTGTGTCATTGGATGAACATTTAGGTCATTTTCGTCCTCCCTACACTTAATCTTGTCCAATAAGGGTTTTTAACCAATCTTGTGCATCCAATAGGTGTTTTGTGTCATTGGATGAACATTTAGGTCATTTTCGTCCTCCCTACACTTAATCTTGTCCAATTAGGGTTTTTAACAAATCTTGTGCATCCAATAGGTGTTTTGTGTCATTGGATGAACAATTAGGTCATTTTCGTCCTCCCTAAACTTAATCTTGTCCAATTAGGGTTTCTAACCAATGTTGTGCATCCAATAGGTGTTTTGTGTTATTGGATGAACATTTAGGTCATTTTCGTCCTCCCTACACTTAATCTTGTCCAATTAGGGTTTTTAACCAATCTTGTGCATCCAATAGGTGTTTTGTGTCATTGGATGAACATTTAGGTCATTTTCGTCCTCCCTACACTTAATCTTGTCCAATTAGGGTTTTTAACAAATCTTGTGCATCCAATAGGTGTTTTGTGTCATTGCATGAACACTTAGGACATTTTCGTCCTCCCTAGGCTAATTCTTATCCTATTAGGGTTTTTAACCAATCTTGTGCATCCAATAGGTGTTTTGTGTTATTGGATGAACATTTAGGTCATTTTCACCCTCCCTACACTTAATCTTGTCCAATTAGGGTTTTTAAACAATCTTGTGCATCGAATAGGTGTTTTGTGTCATTGGATGAACATTTAGGTCATTTTCGTCCTCCCTACACTTAATCTTGTCCAATTAGGGTTTTTAACCAATCTTGTGCATCCAATAGGTGTTTTGTGTCATTGGATGAACATTTAGGTCATTTTCGTCCTCCCTAAACTTAATCTTGTCCAATTAGGGTTTCTAACCAATCATGTGCATCCAATAGGTTTTTTTGTGTCATTGGATGCACAATTAGGTCATTTTCGTCCTCCCTAGGCTAATTCTTGTCCAATTAGGGTTTTTAACCAATCTTGTGCATCCAATAAGTGTTTTGTGTCATTGGATGAACATTTTAGGTCATTTTCGTCCTCCCTAGGCTAATTCTTGTCCAATTAGGGTTTTTAACCAATCTTGTGCATCCAATAGGTGTTTTTGTGTCATTGGATGAATATTTATGTCATTTTCGTCCTCCTTACACTTAATCTTGTCCTATTAGGGTTTTTAACCAATCTTGTGCATCCAATAGGTGTTTTGTGTCATTGGATGAACATTTAGGTCATTTTCGTCCTCCCTAAACTTAATCTTGTCGAATTAGGGTTTCTAACCAATCATGTGCATCCAATAGGTTTTTTTGTGTCATTGGATGCACAATTAGGTCATTTTCGTCCTCCCTAGGCTAATTCTTGTCCAATTAGGGTTTTTAACCAATCTTGTGCATCCAATAGGTGTTTTGTGTCATTGGATGAACATTTTAGGTCATTTTCGTCCTCCCTAGGCTAATTCTTGTCCAATTAGGGTTTTTAACCAATCTTGTGCATCCAATAGGTGTTTTTGTGTCATTGGATGAATATTTATGTCATTTTCGTCCTCCTTACACTTAATCTTGTCCAATTACGGTTTGTAACCAATCTTGTGCATCCAATAGGTGTTTTGTGTCATTGGATGAACATTTAGGTCATTTTCGTCCTCCCTAAACTTAATCTTGTCCAATTAGGGTTTTTAACCAATCTTGTGCATCCAATAGGTGTTTTTGTGTCATTGGATGAACATTTAGGTCATTTTCGTCCTCCCTAGGCTAATTCTTGTCCAATTAGGGTTTTTAACCAATCTTGTGCATCGAATAGGTGTTTTGTGTCATTGGATGAACATTTAGGTCATTTTCGTCCTCCCTACACTTAATCTTGTCCAATTAGGGTTTTTAACCAATCTTGTGCATCCAATGGCTGTTTTTGTGTCATTGGATGAACATCTAGGTCATTTTCGTCTTCCCTAGGCTAATTCTTGTCCAATTAGGTTTTTTAACCAATCTTGTGCATCCAATAGGTGTTTTTGTGTCATTGGATGAACATTTAGGTCATTTTCATCCTCCCTAGGCTTATGCTTGTCCAATTAGGGTTTCTAACAAATCTTGTGCATCCAATAGTTGTGTTTATGTCATTGGACGAATATTTACGTCATTTTCGTTCTCCCTACACTTAATCTTGTCCAATTTGGGTTTTTAACCAATCTTATGCATCCAATAGGTGTTTTGGGTCATTGGATGAACATTTAGGTCATTTTCGTCCTCCCTACACTTTATCTTGTCCAATTAGGGTTTCTAACAATTCTTGTGCATCCAATTGGTGTTTTTGTGTCATTGGATGAACAATTAGGTCATTTTCGTCCTCCCTATGATAATTCTTGTCCAATTAGGGTTTTTAACCAATCTTGTGCATCGAATAGGTGTTTTGTGTCATTGGATGAACATTTAGGTCATTTTCGTCCTCCCTACACTTAATCTTGTCCAATTAGGGTTTTTAACCAATCTTGTGCATCCAATAGGTGTTTTGTGTCATTGGATGAACATTTAGGTTATTTTCGTCCTCCCTACACTTTATCTTGTCCAATTAGGGTTTCTAACAAATCTTGTGCGTCCAATTGGTGTTTTTGTGTCATTTGATGAACAATTAGGTCATTTTCGTCCCCCCTAGGATAATTCTTGTCCAATTAGGGTTTTTAACCAATCTTGTGCATCCAGTAGGTGTTTTGTGTCATTGGATGAACACTTAGATCATTTTCGTCCTCCCTAGGGTAATTCTTATCCAATTAGGGTTTTTAACCAATCTTGTGCATCCAATAGGTGTTTTGTGTCATTGGATGAACATTTAGGTCATTTTCGTCCTCCCTACACTTAATCTTGTCCAACTAGGGTTTTTAACCAATCTTGTGCATCCAATAGGTGTTGTGTTATCAAATGACCATTTAGGTCATTTTCGTCCTCCCTAAACTTAATCTTGTCCAACTAGGGTTTTTAACCAATCTTGTGCATCCAATAGGTGTTTTGTGTCATCAAATGAACGTTTAGGTCATTTTCGTCCTCCCTACACTTTATCTTGTCCAATAGGGTTTCTAACCAATCTTGTGCATCCAATTGGTGTTTTTGTGTCATTGGATGAACATTTAGGTCATTTTCGTCCTCCCTACACTTAATCTTGTCCAACTAGGGTTTTTAACCAATCTTGTGCATCCAATAGGTGTTTTGTGTCATCAAATGAACATTTAGGTCATTTTCGTCCTCCCTACACTTAATCTTGTCCAATTAGGGTTTTTAACCAATCTTGTGCATCCAATAGGTGTTTTGTGTCATTGGATGAAGATTTAGGTCATTTTCGTCCTCCCTAAACTTAATCTTGTCCAATTAGGGTTTCTAACCAATCTTGTGCATCGAATAGGTGTTTTTGTGTCATTGGATGAACAATTAGGTCATTTTCGTCCACCCTAGGCTAATTCTTGTCCAATTAGGGATTTTAACCAATCTTGTGCATCCAATAGGTGTTTTTGTGTCATTGGATGAACATTTAGGTCATTTTCGTCCTCCCTACACTTAATCTTGTCCAATAAGGGTTTTTAACCAATCTTGTGCATCGAATAGGTGTTTTGTTTCATTGGATGAACATTTAGGTCATTTTCGTCCTCCCTACACTTAATCTTGTCCAATTAGGGTTTTTAACCAATCTTGTGCATCCAATAGGTGTTTTGTGTCATTGGATGAACATTTAGGTCATTTTCGTCCTCTCTACACGTAATCTTGTGCAACTAGGATTTTTAACCAATCTTGTGCATCGAATAGGTATTTTGTGTCATTGGATGAACATTTAGGTCATTTTCGTCCTTCCTACACATAATCTTGTCCAATTACGGTTTTTAACCAATCTTGTGCATCGAATAGGTGTTTTTGTGTCATTGGATGAACAATTAGGTCATTTTCGTCCACCCTAGGCTAATTCTTGTCCAATTAGGGTTTCTAACCAATCTTGTGCATCCAATAGGTGTTTTTGTGTCATTGGAAGAACAATTAGGTCATTTTCGTCCACCCTAGGCTATTTCTTGTCCAATTAGGGATTTTAACCAATCTTGTGCATCCAATAGGTGTTTTTGTGTCATTGGATGAACATTTAGGTCATTTTCGTCCTCCCTACACTTAATCTTGTCCAATTAGGGTTTTTAACCAATCTTGTGCATCCAATAGGTGTTTTGTGTCATTGGATGAACATTTAGGCCATTTTCGTCCTCACTACACGTAATCTTGTGCAACTAGGATTTTTAACCAATTAGGTCATTTTCGTCCACCCTAGGCTAATTCTTGTCCAATTAGGGATTTTAACCAATCTTGTGCATCCAATAAGTGTTTTTGTGTCATTGGATGAACATTTAGGTCATTTTCGTCCTTCCTACACATAATCGTGTCCAATTACGGTTTTTAACCAATCTTGTGCATCCAATGGGTGTTTTTGTATCATTGGATGAACATTTAGGTTATTTTCGTCCTCCCTAGGCTAATTCTTGTCCAATTAGTGTTTTCAACCAATCTTGTGCATCCAATAGGTGTTTGTGTCATTGGATGAACATTTAGGTCATTATTTATCCTCCCTAAGCTTATGCTTGTCCAATTAGGGTTTCTAACAAATCTTGTGCATCCAATAGTTGTGTTTGTGTCATTGGATAAAGATTTAGGTCATTTTCGTCCACCATAAACTTAATCTTGTCCAATTAGGGTTTCTAACCAATCTTGTGCATCAAATAGGTGTTTTTGTGTCAATGGATGAACAATTAGGTCATTTTCGTCTTCCCTAGGCTAATTCTTGTCCAATTAGGGTTTTTAACCAATCTTGTCCATCCCATATGTGTTTTGTGTCATTGGATGAACATTTAGGTCATTTTCGTCCTCCCTAAACTTAATCTTGTCCAATTATGGTTTTTAACAAATCTTGTGCATCCAATAGGTGTTTTGTGTCATTGGATGAACATTTAGGTCATTTTCGTCCTCCCTAAACTTAATCTTGTCCAATTAGGGTTTCTAACCAATCTTGTGCATCAAATTGGTGTTTTTGTGTCATTGGATGAACAATTAGGTCATTTTCGTCCTCCCTAGGGTAATTCTTGTCCAATTAGGGTTTTTAACAAATCTTGTGCATCCAATAGGTGTTTTGTGTCATTGGATGAACACTTCGGTCATTTTCGTCCTCCCTAGGCTAATTCTTATCCAATTAGGGTTTTTAACCAATCTTGTGCATCCAATAGGTGTTTTGTGTCATTGGATGAACATTTAAGTCATTTTCGTCCTCCCTACACTTAATCTTGTCCCATTAGGGTTTTTTACCAATCTTGTGCATCCAATGGGTGTTTTTGTATCATTGGATGAACATTTAGGTTATTTTCGTCCTCCCTAGGCTAATTCTTGTCCAATTAGTGTTTTCAACCAATCTTGTGCATCCAATAGGTGTTTGTGTCATTGGATGAACATTTAGGTCATTTTCATCCTCCCTAAGCTTATGCTTGTCCAATTAGGGTTTCTAACAAATCTTGTGCATCCAATAGTTGTGTTTGTGTCATTGGATAAAGATTTAGGTCATTTTCGTCCACCCTAAACTTAATCTTGTCCAATTAGGGTTTCTAACCACTATTGTGCATCAAATAGGTGTTTTTGTGTCAATGGATGAACAATTAGGTCATTTTCGTCTTCCCTAGGCTAATTCTTGTCCAATTAGGGTTTTTAACCAACCTTGTCCATCCCATATGTGTTTTGTGTCATTGGATGAACATTTAGGTCATTTTCGTCCTCCCTAAACTTAATCTTGTCCAATTATGGTTTTTAACAAATCTTGTGCATCCAATAGGTGTTTTGTGTCATTGGATGAACATTTAGGTCATTTTCGTCCTCCCTAAACTTAATCTTGTCCAATTAGGGTTTCTAACCAATCTTGTGCATCCAATTGGTGTTTTTGTGTCATTGGATGAACAATTAGGTCATTTTCCTCCTCCCTAGGGTAATTCTTGTCCAATTAGGGTTTTTAACAAATCTTGTGCATCCAATAGGTGTTTTGTGTCATTGGATGAACACTTCGGTCATTTTTGTCCTCCCTAGGATAATTCTCGTCCAATTAGGGTTTTTAACAAATCTTGTGCATCCAATAGGTGTTTTTGTGTCATTGGATGAACATTTAGGTCATTTTCGTCCTCCCTAGGCTAATTCTTATCCAATTAGGGTTTTTGACCAATCTTCTGCATCCAATAGGTGTTTTTTATCATTGGATGAACACTTAGGTTATTTTCGTCCTCCCTAGGCTAATTCTTATCCAATTAGGGTTTTTAACCAATCATGTGCATCCAATAAGTGTTTTGTGTCATTGGATGAACATTTAGGTCATTTTCGTCCTCCCTACACTTAATCTTGTCCAATTAGGGTTTCTAACCAATCTTGTGCATCCAATAGGTGTTTTTGTGTCATTGGATGAACATTTAGGTCATTTTCGTCCTCCCTAGGCTAATTCTTATCCAATTAGGGTTTTTAACCAATCTTGTGCATCCAATAGGTATTTTGTGTCATTGGATGAACATTTAGGTCATTTTCGCTCTCGCTACACTTTATCGTGTCCAATTAGGGTTTCTAACCAATCTAGTGCATCCAATTGGTGTTATTGGGTCATTGGATGAACAATTAGGTCATTTTCGTCCTCCCTAGGATAATTCTCGTCCAATTAGGGTTTTTAACAAATCTTGTGCATCCAATAAGTGTTTTTGTGTCATTGGATGAACATTTAGGTCATTTTCGTCCTGCCTAGGCTAATTCTTATCCAATTAGGGTTTTTGACCAATCTTGTGCATCCAATAGGTGGTTTTTATCATTGGATGAACACTTAGGTTATTTTCGTCCTCCCTAGGCTAATTCTTATCCAATTAGGGTTTTTGACCAATCTTGTGCATCCAATAGGTGTTTTTTATCATTGGATGAACACTTAGGTTATTTTCGTCCTCCCTAGGCTAATTCTTATCCAATTAGGGTTTTTAACCAATCTTTTGTGCATCCAATAAGTGTTTTGTGTCATTGGATGAACATTTAGGTCATTTTCGTCCTCCCTACACTTAATCTTGTCCAATTAGGGTTTCTAACCAATCTTGTGCATCCGATAGGTGTTTTTGTGTCATTGGATGAACATTTAGGTCATTTTCGTCCTCCCTAGGCTAATTCTTATCCAATTAGGGTTTTTGACCAATCTTGTGCATCCAATAGGTGTTTTTTATCATTGGATGAACACTTAGGTTATTTTCGTCCTCCATAGGCTAATTCTTATCCAATTAGGGTTTTTGACCAATCTTGTGCATCCAATAGGTGTTTTTTATCATTGGATGAACACTTAGGTTATTTTCGTCCTCCCTAGGCTAATTCTTATCCAATTAGGGTTTTTGACCAATCTTGTGCATCCAATAGGTGTTTTTTATCATTGGATGAACACTTAGGTTATTTTCGTCCTCCCTAGGCTAATTCTTATCCAATTAGGGTTTTTAACCAATCATGTGCATCCAATAAGTGTTTTGTGTCATTGGATGAACATTTAGGTCATTTTCGTCCTCCCTACACTTAATCTTGTCCAATTAGGGTTTCTAACCAATCTTGTGCATCCAATAGGTGTTTTTGTGTCATTGGGTGAACATTTAGGTCATTTTCGTCCTCCCTAGGCTAATTCTTATCCAATTAGGGTTTTTAACCAATCTTGTGCATCCAATAGGTATTTTGTGTCATTGGATGAACATTTAGGTCATTTTCGCTCTCCCTACACTTTATCGTGTCCAATTAGGGTTTCTAACCAATCTAGTGCATCCAATTGGTGTTATTGGGTCATTGGATGAACAATTAGGTCTTTTTCGTCCTCCCTTGGATTATTCTCGTCCAATTATGGATTTTAACAAATCTTGTGCATCCAATAGGTGTTTTTGTGTCATTGGATGAACATTTAGGTCATTTTCGTCCTCCCTAGGCTAATTCTTATCCAATTAGGGTTTTTAACCAATCTTGTGCATCCAATAGGTATTTTGTGTCATTGGATGAACATTTAGGTCATTTTTGCTCTCCCTACACTTTATCGTGTCCAATTAGGGTTTCTAACCAATCTAGTGCATCCAATTGGTGTTATTGGGTCATTGGATGAACATTTAGGTCATTTTCGTCCTCCCTAGGCTAATTCTTATCCAATTAGGGTTTTTAACCAATCTTGTGCATCCAATAGGTATTTTGTGTCATTGGATGAACATTTAGGTCATTTTCGCTCTCCCTACACTTTATCGTGTCCAATTAGGGTTTCTAACCAATCTAGTGCATCCAATTGGTGTTATTGGGTCATTGGATGAACATTTAGGTCATTTTCGTCCTCCCTACACTTTATCTTGTCCAATTAGGGTTTCTAACCAATCTTGTGCATCCAATTGGTGTTTTTGTGTCATTGGATGAACATTTAGGTCATTTTCGCTCTCCCTACACTTTATCGTGTCCAATTAGGGTTTCTAACCAATCTAGTGCATCCAATTGGTTTTATTGGGTCATTGGATGAACAATTAGGTCATTTTCGTCCTCCCTAGGATAATTCTCGTCCAATTAGGGTTTTTAACAAATCTTGTGCATCCAATAAGTGTTTTTGTGTCATTGGATGAACATTTAGGTCATTTTCGTCCTCCCTAGGCTAATTCTTATCCAATTAGGGTTTTTAACCAATCTTGTGCATCCAATAGGTATTTTGTGTCATTGGATGAACATTTAGGTCATTTTCGCTCTCCCTACACTTTATCTTGTCCAATTAGGGTTTCTAACCAATCTTGTACATCCAATTGGTGTTTTTGTGTCATTGGATGAACAATTAGGTCATTTTTTACCTCCCTAGGATAATTCTTGTCCAATTAGGGTTTTTTACAAATCTTGTGCATCCAATAGGTGTTTTGTGTCATTGGAGGAACATTTAGGTCATTTTCATCCTCCTTAGACTAATTCTTATCCAATTAGGGTTTTTAACCAATCTTGTGCATCCAATAGGTGTTTTGTGTCATTGGATAAATATTTAGGTCATTTTCGTCCTCCCTACACTTAATCTTGTCCAATTAGGGTTTCTAACCAATCTTGTGTATCCGATAAGTGTTTTTGTGTCATTGGTTGAACACTTAGATCATTTTCGTCCTCCCTAGGCTAATTCTTGTCCAATTAGAGTTTTTAACCAATCTTGTGCATCCAATAGGTGTTTTGTGTCATTGGATGAATATTTAGGTCATTTTCGTCCTCCCTACACTTAATCTTGTCCAATTAGGGTTTTTAACCAATCTTGTGCATTCAATAGGATTTTGTGTCATTGGATGAACATTTACGTCATTTTCGTCCTCCCTACACTTAATCTTGTCCAATTAGGGTTTCTAACCAATCTTGTGCATCCAATTGGTGTTTTTGTGTCATTGGATGAACAATTAGGTCATTTTCGTCCTCCCTAGAATAATTCTTGTCCAATTAGGGTTTTTAACAAATCTTGTGCATCCAATAGGTGTTTTGTGTCATTGGATGCACACGTAGGTAATTTTCGTCCTCCCTAGGCTAATTCTTGTCCAATTAGGGTTTTTAACCAATCTTGTGCATTTAATTGGTGTTTTGTGCCATTGGATGAACATTTAGGTCATTTTCGTCCTCCCTACACTTAATCTTGTCCAATTAGGGCTTTTAACCAATCTTGTGCATCCAATGGGTGTTTTTGTGTCATTGGATGAATATTTAGGTCATTTTCGTCCTCCCTAGGCAAATTCTTTTCCAATTAGGGTTTTTAACCAATATTGTGCATCCATTAGGTGTTTTGTGTCATTGGATGAACATTTAGGTCATTTTCGTCCTCTCTACACTTAATCTTGTCTAATTAGGGTTTCTAACCAATCTTGTGCATCCGATAGGTGTTTTTGTGTCATTGGATGAACAATTAGGTCATTTTCGTCCTCCCTAGGCTAATTCTTGTCCAATTAGGGTTTTTAACCAATCTTGTGCATCCAATAGGTGTTTTGTGTCATTGGATGAACACTTAGATCATTTTCGTCCTCCCTAGGCTAATTGTTATCCAATTAGGGTTTTTAACCAATCTTGTGCATCCAATAAGTGTTTTGTGTCATCGGATGAACATTTAGGTCATTTTCGTCCTCCCTACACTTAATCTTGTCCAATTAGGGTTTTTAACCAATCTTGTGCATCCAATAGGTGTTTTGTGTCATTGGATGAACATTTAGGTCATTTTCGTCCTCCCTACACTTAATGTTGTTCAACTAGGATTTTTAACCAATCTTGTGCATCGAATAGGTATTTTGTGTCATTGGATGAACATTTAGGTCATTTTCGTCCTTCCTACACATAATCTTGTCCAATTACGGTTTTTAACCAATCTTGTGTATCCAATAGGTGTTTTGTGTCATTGGATGAACATTTAGGTCATTTTCATCCTCCCTACACTTAATCTTGTCCAATTAGGGTTTTTAACCAATCTTGTGCATCCAATAGGTGTTTTGTGTCATTGGATGAACATTTAGGTCATTTTCGTCCTCCCTACACTTTATCTTGTCCAATTAGGGTTTCTAACCAATCTTGTGCATCCAATAGTTGTGTTTGTGTCATTGGATGAACATTTAGGTCATTTTCGTCCTCCCTAAACTTAATCTTGTCCAATTAGGGTTTCTAACCAATCTTGTGCATCCAATAGGTGTTTTTGTGTCATTGGATGAACAATTAGGTCATTTTCGTCCTCCCTAGGCTAATTCTTATCCAATTAGGGTTTTTAACCAATCTTGTGCATCCAATAGGTGTTTTGTGTCATTGGATGAACACTTAGGTCATTTTCGTCCTCCCTACACTTTATCTTGTCCAATTAGGGTTTCTAACCAATCTTGTGCATCCGATAGGTGTTTTTGTGTCATTGGATGAACAATTAGGTCATTTTCGTCCTCCCTAGGCTAATTCTTGTCCAATTAGGGTTTTTAACCAATCTTGTGCATCCAATAGGTGTTTTGTGTCATTGGATGAACATTTAGGTCATTTTTGTCCTCCCTACACTTAATCTTGTTCAATTAGGGTTTTTAACCAATCTTGTGCATCCATTAGGTGTTTTTGTGTCATTGGATGAACATTTAGGTCATTTTCGTCCTCCCTAGGCTAATTCTTGTCCAATTAGGGTTTTTAACCAATCTTGTGCATCGAATAGGTGTTTTGTGTCATTGGATGAACATTTAGGTCATTTTCGTCCTCCCTACACTTAATCTTGTCCAATTAGGGTTTTTAACCAATCTTGTGCATCCAATAGGTGTTTTGTGTCATTGGATGAACAATTAGATCATTTTCGTCGTCCCTAAACTTAATCTTGTCCAATTATGGTTTCTAACCAATCTTGTGCATCCATTAGGTGTTTTTGTGTCATTGGATGAACATTTAGGTTAGTTTCATCCTCCCTAGTCTTATGCTTGTCCAATTAGGGTTTCTAACCAATCTTGTGCATCCAATTGTTGTGTTTGTGTCATTGGATGAACATTTAGGTGATTTTCGTCCTCCCTACACTTAATCTTGTCCAATTAGGGTTTTTAACTAATCTTGTGCATGCATTAGGTGTTTTTGTGTCATTGGATGAACATTTAGGTCATTTTTGTCCTCCCTAGGCTTATTCTTGTCCAATTAGGATTTTTAACCAATCTTGTGCATCCAATAGATGTGTTTGTGTCATTGGATGAACTTTATGTCATTTTCGTCCTCCCTACACTTAATCTTGTCCAATTAGGGTTTCTAACCAATCTTGTGCATCCAATAGGTGTTTTTGTGTCATTGGATCAACAATTAGGTCATTTTCGTCCTCCCTAGGCTAATTCTTGTCCAATTAGGGTTTTTAACCAATCTTGTGCATCCAATAGGTGTTTCGTGTCATTGGATGAACATTTAGGTCATTTGCGTCCTCCCTACACTTAATGTAGTCCAATTAGGGTTTTCAACCAATCTTGTGCATCCATTAGGTGTTTTTGTGTGATTGGATGAACATTTATGTCATTTTCGTCCTCCCTAGGCTAATTCTTGTCCAATTAGGGTTTTTAACTAATCTTTTGCATCCAATAGGTGTTTTGTGTCATTGGATGAACATTTAGGTCATTTTCGTCCTCCCTACACTTAATCTTGTCCAATTAGGGTTTTTAACCAATCTTGTGCATCCATTAGGTGTTTTTGTGTCATTGGATGAACATTTAGGTCATTTTCGAACTCCCTAGGCTAATTCTTGTCCAATTAGGGTTTTTAACCAATCTTGTGCATCCATTAGGTGTTTTTGTGTCATTGGATGAACGTATAGGTCATTTTTGTCCTCCCTAGGCTAATTCTTGTCCAATTAGGGTTTTTAACCAATCTTGTGCATCCATTAGGTGTTTTTGTGTCATTGGATGAACATTTAGGTCATTTTTGTCCTCCCTAGGCTAATTCTTGTCCATTTAGGGTTTTTAACCAATCTTGTCAATCCAATAGGTGTTTTGTGTCATTGGATGAACTTTTAGGTCGTTTTTCATCCTCCCTAGGCTTATGCTTGTCCAATTAGGGTTTCTAACCAATCTTGTGAATCCAATAGTTGTGTTTCTGTCGTTGGATGAACAATTAGGTCATTTTCGAACCAATCTAGTGCATCCAATAGTTGTGTTTGTGTCATTGGATGAACAATTAGGTGATTTTCGACCTCCCTAGCCTTATTCTTGTCCAACTAGGGTCTCTAACCAATCTTGTGCATGCAATAGGTGTGTTTGTGTCATTGGATGAACAATTAAGTGATATTCGTCCTCCCTAGGTTAATTCTTGTCCAATTAGGGTTTTTAACCAATCTTGTGCATCCATTAGGTGTTTTTGTGTCATTGGATGAACATTTAGGTCATTTTCGTCCTCCCTACACTTAATCTTGTCCAATTAGGGTTTTTAACCAATCTTGTGCATCCAATAGGTGTTTTGTGTCATTGGATGAACATTTAGGTCATTTTCGTCCTCCCTACACTTAATCTTGTCCAATTAGGGTTTTTAACCAATCTTGTGCATCGAATAGGTGTTTTGTGTCATTGGATGAACATTTAGGTCATTTTCGTCCTCCCTACACTTAATCTTGTCCAATTAGGGTTTTTAACCAATCTTGTGCATCCAATAGGTGTTTTGTGTCATTGGATGAACATTTAGGTCATTTTTGTCCTCTCTACACGTAATCTTGTGCAACTAGGATTTTTAACCAATCTTGTGCATCGAATAGGTATTTTGTGTCATTGGATGAACATTTAGGTCATTTTCGTCCTTCCTACACATAATCTTGTCCAATTACGGTTTTTAACCAATCTTGTGCATCGAATAGGTGTTTTTGTGTCATTGGATGAACAATTAGGTCATTTTCGTCCACCCTAGGCTAATTCTTGTCCAATTAGGGTTTCTAACCAATCTTGTGCATCCAATAGGTGTTTTTGTGTCATTGGATGAACAATTAGGTCATTTTCGTCCACCCTAGGCTAATTCTTGTCCAATTAGGGATTTTAACCAATCTTGTGCATCCAATAGGTGTTTTTGTGTCATTGGATGAACATTAAGGTCATTTTCGTCCTCCCTACACTTAATCTTGTCCAATAAGGGTTTTTAACCAATCTTGTGCATCGAATAGGTGTTTTGTGTCATTGGATGAACATTTAGGTCATTTTCGTCCTCCCAACACTTAATCTTGTCCAATTAGGGTTTTTAACCAATCTTGTGCATCCAATAGGTGTTTTGTGTCATTGGATGAACATTTAGGTCATTTTCGTCCTCTCTACACGTAATCTTGTACAACTAGGATTTTTAACCAATCTTGTGCATCGAATAGGTATTTTGTGTCATTGGATGAACATTTAGGTCATTTTCGTCCTTCCTACACATAATCTTGTCCAATTACGGTTTTTAACCAATCTTGTGCATCGAATAGGTGTTTGTTATGTCATTGGATGAACAATTAGGTCATTTTCGTCCACCCTAGGCTAATTCTTGTCCAATTAGGGTTTCTAACCAATCTTGTGCATCCAATAGGTGTTTTTGTGTCATTGGAAGAACAATTAGGTCATTTTCGTCCACCCTAGGCTAATTCTTGTCCAATCAGGGATTTTAACCAATCTTGTGCATCCAATAGGTGTTTTTGTGTCATTGGATGAACATTTAGGTCATTTTCGTCCTCCCTACACTTAATCTTGTCCAATTAGGGTTTTTAACCAATCTTGTGCATCGAATAGGTGTTTTGTGTCATTGGATGAACATTTAGGTCATTTTCGTCCTCCCTACACTTAATCTTGTCCAATTAGGGTTTTTAACCAATCTTGTGCATCCAATAGGTGTTTTGTGTCATTGGATGAACATTTAGGTCATTTCCGTCCTCTCTACACGTAATCTTGTGCAACTAGGATTTTTAACCAATCTTGTGCATCGAATAGGTATTTTGTGTCATTGGATGAACATTTAGGTCATTTTCGTCCTTCCTACACATAATCTTGTCCAATTACGGTTTTTAACCAATCTTGTGCATCGAATAGGTGTTTTTGTGTCATTGGATGAACAATTAGGTCATTTTCGTCCACCCTAGGCTAATTCTTGTCCAATTAGGGTTTCTAACCAATCTTGTGCATCCAATAGGTGTTTTTGTGTCATTGGAAGAACAATTAGGTCATTTTCGTCCACCCTAGGCTAATTCTTGTCCAATTAGGGATTTTAACCAATCTTGTGCATCCAATAGGTGTTTTTGTGTCATTGGATGAACATTTAGGTCATTTTCGTCCTCCCTACACTTAATCTTGTCCAATTAGGGTTTTTAACCAATCTTGTGCATCCAATAGGTGTTTTGTGTCATTGGATGAATATTTAGGTCATTTTCACCCTCCATACACTTAATCTTGTCCAATTAGGGTTTCTAACCAATCTTGTGCATCCAATAGGTGTTTTTGTGTCATTGGATGAACATTTAGGTCATTTTCATCCTCCCTAGGCTTATGCTTGTTCAATTAGGGTTTCTAACAAATCTTGTGCATCCAATAGTTGTGTTTGTGTCATTGGATGAACATTTAGGTCATTTTCGTCCTCCCTACACTTAATCTTGTCCAATTAGGGTTTTTAACCAATCTTGTGCATCGAATAGGTGTTTTGTGTCATTGGATGAACATTTAGGTCATTTTCGTCCTCCCTACACTTAATCTTGTCCAATTAGGGTTTTTAACCAATCTTGTGCATCCAATAGGTGTTTTGTGTCATTGGATGAACATTTAGGTCATTTTTGTCCTCTCTACACGTAATCTTGTGCAACTAGGATTTTTAACCAATCTTGTGCATCGAATAGGTATTTTGTGTCATTGGATGAACATTTAGGTCATTTTCGTCCTTCCTACACATAATCTTGTCCAATTACGGTTTTTAACCAATCTTGTGCATCGAATAGGTGTTTTTGTGTCATTGGATGAACAATTAGGTCATTTTCGTCCACCCTAGGCTAATTCTTGTCCAATTAGGGTTTCTAACCAATCTTGTGCATCCAATAGGTGTTTTTGTGTCATTGGATGAACAATTAGGTCATTTTCGTCCACCCTAGGCTAATTCTTGTCCAATTAGGGATTTTAACCAATCTTGTGCATCCAATAGGTGTTTTTGTGTCATTGGATGAACATTTAGGTCATTTTCGTCCTCCCTACACTTAATCTTGTCCAATAAGGGTTTTTAACCAATCTTGTGCATCCAATAGGTGTTTTGTGTCATTGGATGAACATTTAGGTCATTTTCGTCCTCCCTACACTTAATCTTGTCCAATTAGGGTTTTTAACAAATCTTGTGCATCCAATAGGTGTTTTGTGTCATTGGATGAACATTTAGGTCATTTTCGTCCTCCCTAGGCTAATTCTTGTCCAATTAGGGTTTTTAACCAATCTTGTGCATCCAATAGGAGTTTTGTGTCATTGGATGAACATTTAGGTCATTTTCGTCCTCCCTACACTTAATCTTGTCCAATTAGGGTTTTTAACCAATCTTGTGCATCCAATAGGTGTTTTGTGTCATTGGATGAACATTTAGGTCATTTTCACCCTCCCTACACTTAATCTTGTCCAATTAGGGTTTTTAACCAATCTTGTGCATCGAATAGGTGTTTTGTTTCATTGGATGAACATTTAGGTCATTTTCATCCTCCCAAGGCTAATTCTGGTCCAATTACGGTTTTTAACGAATATTGTGCATCCAATAGGTGTTTTGTGTCATTGGAGGAACATTTAGGTCATTTTCGTCCTCCCTAAACTTAATCTTGTCCAATTAGGTCATTTTCGTCCTCCCTAGGCTAATTCTTGTCCAATTTGGGTTTTTAACCAATCTTGTGCATCCAATACGAGTTTTTGTGACATTGGATGAACATTTAGGTCATTTTCACCCTCCCTATAGTTAATCTTGTCTAATTAGGGTTTTTAACCAATCTTGTGCATCCAATAGGTATTTTGTGTCATTGGATGAACAATTAGGTCATTTTCGTCCTCCCTAGGTTAATTCTTATCCAATTAGGGTTTTTAACCAATCTTGTGCATCCAATAGGTGTTTTGTGTCATTGGATGAACATTTAGGTCATTTTCGTCCTCCCTACACTTAATCTTGTCCAATTAGGGTTTTTAACCAATCTTGTGCATCGAATAGGTGTTTTGTGTCATTGGATGAACATTTAGGTCATTTTCGTCCTCCCTACACTTAATCTTGTCCAATTAGGGTTTTTAACCAATCTTGTGCATCCAATAGGTGTTTTGTGTCATTGGATGAATATTTAGGTCATTTTCGTCCTCCCTACACTTAATCTTGTCCAATTAGGGTTTCTAACCAATCTTGTGCATCCGATAGGTGTTTTTGTGTCATTGGATGAACAATTAGGTCATTTTCGTCCTCCCTAGGCTAATTCTTGTCCAATTAGGGTTTTTACCCAATCTTGTGCATCCAATAGGTGTTTTGTGTCATTGGATGAACATTTAGGTCATTTTCGTCCTCCCTACACTTAATCTTGTCCAATTAGGGTTTTTAACCAATCTTGTGCATCCAATAGGTGTTTTGTATCATTGGACGAATATTTACGTCATTTTCGTTCTCCCTACACTTAATCTTGTCCAATTTGGGTTTTTAACCAATCTTATGCATCCAATAGGTGTTTTGGTTCATTGGATGAACATTTAGGTCATTTTCGTCCTCCCTACACTTTATCTTGTCCAATTAGGGTTTCTAACAATTCTTGTGCATCCAATTGGTGTTTTTGTGTCATTGGATGAACAATTAGGTCATTTTCGTCCTCCCTATGATAATTCTTGTCCAATTAGGGTTTTTAACCAATCTTGTGCATCGAATAGGTGTTTTGTGTCATTGGATGAACATTTAGGTCATTTTCGTCCTCCCTACACTTAATCTTGTCCAATTAGGGTTTTTAACCAATCTTGTGCATCCAATAGGTGTTTTGTGTCATTGAATGAATATTTAGGTCATTTTCGTCATCCCTACACTTAATCTTGTCTAATTAGGGTTTTTAACCAATCTTGTGCATCCAATAAGTGTTTTGTGTCATTGGATGAACATTTAGGTCATTTTCGTCCTCCCTACACTTTATCTTGTCCAATTAGGGTTTCTAACAATTCTTGTGCATCCAATTGGTGTTTTTGTGTCATTGGATGAACAATTAGGTCATTTTCGTCCTCCCTATTATAATCCTTGTCCAATTAGGGTTTTTAACCAATCTTGTGCATCCAATAGGTGTTTTGTGTCATTGGATGAACATTTAGGTCATTTCCGTCCTCCCAACACTTAATCTTGTCCAATTAGGTTTTTTAACCAATCTTGTGCATCCAATAGGTGTTTTGTGTCATTGGATGAATATTTAGGTCATTTTCGTCCTCCCTACACTTAATCTTGTCCAATTAGGGTTTTTGACCAATCTTGTGCATCTAATAGATGTTTTGTGTCATTGGATGAACATTTAGGTCATTTTCATTGTCCCTACACTTAATCTTGTCCAATTTGGGTTTTTAACCAATCTTATGCATCCAATAGGTGTTTTGGGTCATTGGATGAACATTTAGGTCATTTTCGTCCTCCCTAGGATAATTCTTGTCCTATTCGGGTTTTTAACCAATCATGTGTATCCAATAGGTGTTTTGTGTCATTGAATGAACATTTAGGTCATTTTCGTCCTCCCTACACTTAATCTTGTCCAATTAGGGTTTCTAACCAATCTTGTGCATCCGATAGGTGTTTTTGTGTCATTGGATGAACAATTAGGTCATTTTCGTCCTCCCTAGGCTAATTCTTGTCCAATTAGGGTTTTTAACCAATCTTGTGCATCCAATAGGTGTTTTGTGTCATTGGATGAACATTTAGGTGATTTTCGTCCTCCTTAGGCTAATTCTTATCCAATTAGGGTTTTTAACCAATCTTGTGCATCCAATAGGTGTTTTGTGTCATTGGATGAACATTTAGGTCATTTTCGTCCTCCCTACACTTAATCTTGTTCAATTAGGGTTTCTAACCAATCTTGTGCCTCCGATAGGTGTTTTTGTGTCATTGGATGAACATTTAGGTCATTTTCGTCCTCCCTACACTTAATCTTGTCCAATTAGGGTTTTTAACCAATCTTGTGCATCCAATAGGTGTTTTGTGTCATTGGATGAACATTTAGGTCATTTTCGTCCTCTCTACACGTAATCTTGTGCAACTAGGATTTTTAACCAATCTTGTGCATCGAATAGGTATTTTGTGTCATTGGATGAACATTTAGGTCATTTTCGTCCTTCCTACACATAATCTTGTCCAATTACGGTTTTTAACCAATCTTGTGCATCGAATAGGTGTTTTTGTGTCATTGGATGAACAATTAGGTCATTTTCGTCCACCCTAGGCTAATTCTTGTCCAATTAGGGTTTTTAACCAATCTTGTGCATCCAATAGGTGTTTTTGTGTCATTGGATGAACAATTAGGTCATTTTCGTCCACCCTAGGCTAATTCTTGTCCAATTAGGGTTTCTAACCAATCTTGTGCATCCAATAGGTGTTTTTGTGTCATTGGAAGAACAATTAGGTCATTTTCGTCCACCCTAGGCTAATTCTTGTCCAATCAGGGATTTTAACCAATCTTGTGCATCCAATAGGTGTTTTTGTGTCATTGGATGAACATTTAGGTCATTTTCGTCCTCCCTACACTTAATCTTGTCCAATTAGGGTTTTTAACCAATCTTGTGCATCGAATAGGTGTTTTGTGTCATTGGATGAACATTTAGGTCATTTTCGTCCTCCCTACACTTAATCTTGTCCAATTAGGGTTTTTAACCAATCTTGTGCATCCAATAGGTGTTTTGTGTCATTGGATGAACATTTAGGTCATTTCCGTCCTCTCTACACGTAATCTTGTGCAACTAGGATTTTTAACCAATCTTGTGCATCGAATAGGTATTTTGTGTCATTGGATGAACATTTAGGTCATTTTCGTCCTTCCTACACATAATCTTGTCCAATTACGGTTTTTAACCAATCTTGTGCATCGAATAGGTGTTTTTGTGTCATTGGATGAACAATTAGGTCATTTTCGTCCACCCTAGGCTAATTCTTGTCCAATTAGGGTTTCTAACCAATCTTGTGCATCCAATAGGTGTTTTTGTGTCATTGGAAGAACAATTAGGTCATTTTCGTCCACCCTAGGCTAATTCTTGTCCAATTAGGGATTTTAACCAATCTTGTGCATCCAATAGGTGTTTTTGTGTCATTGGATGAACATTTAGGTCATTTTCGTCCTCCCTACACTTAATCTTGTCCAATAAGGGTTTTTAACCAATCTTGTGCATCGAATAGGTGTTTTGTTTCATTGGATGAACATTTAGGTCATTTTCGTCCTCCCTACACTTAATCTTGTCCAATTAGGGTTTTTAACCAATCTTGTGCATCCAATAGGTGTTTTGTGTCATTGGATGAACATTTAGGTCATTTTCGTCCTCTCTACACGTAATCTTGTGCAACTAGGATTTTTAACCAATCTTGTGCATCGAATAGGTATTTTGTGTCATTGGATGAACATTTAGGTCATTTTCGTCCTTCCTACACATAATCTTGTCCAATTACGGTTTTTAACCAATCTTGTGCATCGAATAGGTGTTTTTGTGTCATTGGATGAACAATTAGGTCATTTTCGTCCACCCTAGGCTAATTCTTGTCCAATAAGGGTTTTTAACCAATCTTGTGCATCGAATCGGTGTTTTGTGTCATTGGATGAACATTTAGGTCATTTTCGTCCTCCCTACACTTAATCTTGTCCAATTAGGGTTTTTAACCAATCTTGTCCATCCCATATGTGTTTTGTGTCATTGGATGAACATTTAGGTCATTTTCGTCCTCCCTAAACTTAATCTTGTCCAATTATGGTTTTTAACAAATCTTGTGCATCCAATAGGTGTTTTGTGTCATTGGATGAACATTTAGGTCATTTTCGTCCTCCCTAAACTTAATCTTGTCCAATTAGGGTTTCTAACCAATCTTGTGCATCCAATTGGTGTTTTTGTGTCATTGGATGAACAATTAGGTCATTTTCGTCCTCCCTAGGGTAATTCTTGTCCAATTAGGGTTTTTAACCAATCTTATGCATCCAATAGGTGTTTTGTGTCATTGGATGAACACTTCGGTCATTTTCGTCCTCCCTAAACTTAATCTTGTCCAATTATGGTTTTTAACAAATCTTGTGCATCCAATAGGTGTTTTTGTGTCATTGGATGAACATTTAGGTCATTTTCGTCCTCCCTAAACTTAATCTTGTCCAATTAGGGTTTCTAACCAATCTTGTGCATCCAATTGGTGTTTTTGTGTCATTGGATGAACAATTAGGTCATTTTCGTCCTCCCTAGGGTAATTCTTGTCTAATTAGGGTTTTTGACCAATCTTGTGCATCCAATAGGTGTTTTGTGTCATTGGATGAACACTTCGGTCATTTTTGTCCTCCCTATGATAATTCTCGTCCAATTAGGGTTTTTAACAAATCTTGTGCATCCAATAGGTGTTTTTGTGTCATTGGATGAACATTTAGGTCATTTTCGTCCTCCCTAGGCTAATTCTTATCCAATTAGGGTTTTTGACCAATCTTGTGCATCCAATAGGTGTTTTTTATCATTGGATGAACACTAAGGTTATTTTCGTCCTCCCTAGGCTAATTCTTATCGAATTAGGGTTTTTGACCAATCTTGTGCATCCAATAGGTGTTTTTTATCATTGGATGAACACTTAGGTTATTTTCGTCCTCCCTAGGCTAATTCTTATCCAATTAGGGTTTTTAACCAATCATGTGCATCCAATAAGTGTTTTGTGTCATTGGATGAACATTTAGGTCATTTTCGTCCGCCCTACACTTAATCTTGTCCAATTAGGGTTTCTAACCAATCTTGTGCATCCAATAGGTGTTTTTGTGTCATTGGATGAACATTTAGGTCATTTTCGTCCTCCCTAGGCTAATTCTTATCCAATTAGGGTTTTTAACCAATCTTGTGCATCCAATAGGTGTTTTTTATCATTGGATGAACACTTAGGTTATTTTCGTCCTCCCTAGGCTAATTCTTATTCAATTAGGGTTTTTGACCAATTTTGTGCATCCAATAGGTGTTTTTTATCATTGGATGAACACTTAGGTTATTTTCGTCCTCCCTAGGCTAATTCTTATCCAATTAGGGTTTTTAACCAATCATGTGCATCCAATAAGTGTTTTGCGTCATTGGATGAACATTTAGGTCATTTTCTTCCTCCCTACACTTAATCTTGTCCAATTAGGGTTTCTAACCAATCTTGTGCATCCGATAGGTGTTTTTGTGTCATTGGATGAACAATTAGGTTATTTTCGTCCTCCCTAGGCTAATTCTTGTCCAATTAGGGTTTTTAACCAATCTTGTGCATCCAATAGGTGTTTTGTGTCATTGGATGAACACTTAGGTCATTTTCGTCCTCCCTACACTTTATCTTGTCCAATTAGGGTTTCTAACCAATCTTGTGCATCCGATAGGTGTTTTTGTGTCATTGGATGAACAATTAGGTCATTTTCGTCCTCCCTAGGCTAATTCTTGTCCAATTAGGGTTTTTAACCAATCTTGTGCATCCAATAGGTGTTTTGTGTCATTGGATGAACATTTAGGTCATTTTCGTCCTCCCTACACTTAAGCTTGTCCAATTTGGGATTTTAACCAATCTTGTGCATCCAATAGGTGTTTTGCGTAATTGGATGAACATTTAGGTCATTTTTTTCCTCCCTAGGCTAATTCTTGTCCTATTCGGGTTTTTAACCAATCATGTGTATCCAATAGGTGTTTTGTGTCATTGAATGAACATTTAGGTCATTTTCGTCCTCCCTACACTTAATCTTGTCCAATTAGGGTTTCTAACCAATCTTGTGCATCCGATAGGTGTTTTTGTGTCATTGGATGAACAATTAGGTCATTTTCGTCCTCCCTAGGCTAATTCTTGTCCAATTAGGGTTTTTAACCAATCTTGTGCATCCAATAGGTGTTTTGTGTCATTGGATGAACTTAGGTCATTTTCGTCCTCCCTACACTTTATCTTGTCCAATTAGGGTTTCTAACCAATCTTGTGCTTACAATTGGTGTTTTTGTGTCATTGGATCAACAATTAGTTCATTTTCGTCCTCCCTATGATAATTCTTGTCCAATTAGGATTTTTAACCAATCTTGTGCATCCAACAGGTGTTTTGTGTCATTGGATGAACATTTAGGTCATTTTCGTCCTCCTTAGGCTAATTCTTATCCAATTAGGGTTTTTAACCAATCTTGTGCATCCAATAGGTGTTTTGTGTCATTGGATGAACATTTAGGTCATTTTCGTCCTCCCTACACTTAATCTTGTCCAATTAGGGTTTCTAACCAATCTTGTGCATCCGATAGGTGTTTTTGTGTCATTGGATGAACATTTAGGTCATTTTCGTCCTCCCTAGGCTAATTCTTATCCAATTAGGGTTTTTAACCAATCTTGTGCATCCAATAGGTATTTTGTGTCATTGGATGAACATTTAGGTCATTTTCGCTCTCCCTACACTTTATCGTGTCCAATTAGGGTTTCTAACCAATCTAGTGCATCCAATTGGTGTTATTGGGTCATTGGATGAACAATTAGGTCTTTTTCGTCCTCCCTTGGATTATTCTCGTCCAATTATGGATTTTAACAAATCTTGTGCATCCAATAGGTGTTTTTGTGTCATTGGATGAACATTTAGGTCATTTTCGTCCTCCCTAGGCTAATTCTTATCCAATTAGGGTTTTTAACCAATCTTGTGCATCCAATAGGTATTTTGTGTCATTGGATGAACATTTAGGTCATTTTCGCTCTCCCTACACTTTATCGTGTCCAATTAGGTTTTCTAACCAATCTAGTGCATCCAATTGGTGTTATTGGGTCATTGGATGAACATTTAGGTCATTTTCGTCCTCCCTAGGCTAATTCTTATCCAATTAGGGTTTTTAACCAATCTTGTGCATCCAATAGGTATTTTGTGTCATTGGATGAACATTTAGGTCATTTTCGCTCTCCCTACACTTTATCGTGTCCAATTAGGGTTTCTAACCAATCTAGTGCATCCAATTGGTGTTATTGGGTCATTGGATGAACATTTAGGTCATTTTCGTCCTCCCTAGGATAATTCTCGTCCAATTAGGGTTTTTAACAAATCTTGTGCATCCAATAGGTGTTTTTGTGTCATTGGATGAACATTTAGGTCATTTTCGTCCTCCCTAGGCTAATTCTTATCCAATTAGGGTTTTTGACCAATCTTGTGCATCCAATAGGAGTTTTTTATCATTGGATGAACACTTAGGTTATTTTCGTCCTCCCTAGGCTAATTCTTATCCAATTAGGGTTTTTGACCAATCTTGTGCATCCAATAGGTGTTTTTTATCATTGGATGAACACTTAGGTTATTTTCGTCCTCCCTAGGCTAATTCTTATCCAATTAGGGTTTATAACCAATCATGTGCATCCAATAAGTGTTTTGTGTCATTGGATGAACATTTAGGTCATTTTCGTCCTCCCTACACTTAATCTTGTCCAATTAGGGTTTCTAACCAATCTTGTGCATCCGATAGGTGTTTTTGTGTCATTGGATGAACATTTAGGTCATTTTCGTCCTCCCTAGGCTAATTCTTATCCAATTAGGGTTTTTGACCAATCTTGTGCATCCAATAGGTGTTTTTTATCATTGGATGAACACTTAGGTTATTTTCGTCCTCCATAGGCTAATTCTTATCCAATTAGGGTTTTTGACCAATCTTGTGCATCCAATAGGTGTTTTTTATCATTGGATGAACACTTAGGTTATTTTCGTCCTCCCTAGGCTAATTCTTATCCAATTAGGGTTTTTAACCAATCATGTGCATCCAATAAGTGTTTTGTGTCATTGGATGAACATTTAGGTCATTTTCGTCCTCCCTACACTTAATCTTGTCCAATTAGGGTTTCTAACCAATCTTGTGCATCCGATAGGTGTTTTTGTGTCATTGGATGAACAATTAGGTTATTTTCGTCCTCCCTAGGCTAATTCTTATCCAATTAGGGTTTTTAACCAATCTTGTGCATCCAATAGGTGTTTTTTATCATTGGATGAACACTTAGGTTATTTTCGTCCTCCCTAGGCTAATTCTTATTCAATTAGGGTTTTTGACCAATTTTGTGCATCCAATAGGTGTTTTTTATCATTGGATGAACACTTAGGTTATTTTCGTCCTCCCTAGGCTAATTCTTATCCAATTAGGGTTTTTAACCAATCATGTGCATCCAATAAGTGTTTTGCGTCATTGGATGAACATTTAGGTCATTTTCTTCCTCCCTACACTTAATCTTGTCCAATTAGGGTTTCTAACCAATCTTGTGCATCCGATAGGTGTTTTTGTGTCATTGGATGAACAATTAGGTTATTTTCGTCCTCCCTAGGCTAATTCTTGTCCAATTAGGGTTTTTAACCAATATTGTGCATCCAATTGGTGTTTTTGTGTCATTGGATGAACAATTAGGTCATTTTCATCCTCCCTAAACTTAATCTTGTCCAATTACGGTTTCTAACCAATCTTGTGCATCCAATTGGTGTTTTTGTGTCATTGGATGAACAATTAGGTCATTTTCGTCCTCCCTAGGCTAATTCTTATCCAATTAGGGTTTTTGACCAATCTTATGCATCCAATAGGTGTTTTTTATCATTGGATGAACACTTAGGTTATTTTCGTGCTCCCTAGGCTAATTCTTATCCAATTAGGGTTTTTAACCAATCATGTGCATCCAATAAGTGTTTTGTGTCATTGGATGAACATTTAGGTCATTTTCGTCCTGCCTACACTTAATCTTGTCCAATTAGGGTTTCTAACCAATCTTGTGCATCCGATAGGTGTTTTTGTGTCATTGGATGAACAATTAGGTCATTTTCGTCCTCCCTAGGCTAATTCTTGTCCAATTAGGGTTTTTAACCAATCTTGTGCATCCAATAGGTGTTTTGTGTCATTGGATGAACACTTAGATCATTTTCGTCCTCCCTAGGCTAATTGTTATCCAATTAGGGTTTTTAACCAATCTTGTGCATCCAATAAGTGTTTTGTGTCATCGGATGAACATTTAGGTCATTTTCGTCCTCCCTACACTTAATCTTGTCCAATTAGGGTTTTTAACCAATCTTGTGCATCCAATAGGTGTTTTGTGTCATTGGATGAACATTTAGGTCATTTTCGTCCTCCCTACACTTAATGTTGTTCAACTAGGATTTTTAACCAATCTTGTGCATCGAATAGGTATTTTGTGTCATTGGATGAACATTTAGGTCATTTTCGTCCTTCCTACACATAATCTTGTCCAATTACGGTTTTTAACCAATCTTGTGTATCCAATAGGTGTTTTGTGTCATTGGATGAACATTTAGGTCATTTTCATCCTCCCTACACTTAATCTTGTCCAATTAGGGTTTTTAACCAATCTTGTGCATCCAATAGGTGTTTTGTGTCGTTGGATGAACATTTTGGTCATTTTCGTCCTCCCTACACTTTATCTTGTCCAATTAGGGTTTCTAACCAATCTTGTGCATCCAATAGTTGTGTTTGTGTCATTGGATGAACATTTAGGTCATTTTCGTCCTCCCTAAACTTAATCTTGTCCAATTAGGGTTTCTAACCAATCTTGTGCATCCAATAGGTGTTTTTGTGTCATTGGATGAACAATTAGGTCATTTTCGTCCACCCTAGGCTAATTCTTGTCCAATTAGGGATTTTAACCAATCTTGTGCATCCAATAGGTGTTTTTGTGTCATTGGATGAACATTAAGGTCATTTTCGTCCTCCCTACACTTAATCTTGTCCAATAAGGGTTTTTAACCAATCTTGTGCATCGAATAGGTGTTTTGTGTCATTGGATGAACATTTAGGTCATTTTCGTCCTCCCAACACTTAATCTTGTCCAATTAGGGTTTTTAACCAATCTTGTGCATCCAATAGGTGTTTTGTGTCATTGGATGAACATTTAGGTCATTTTCGTCCTCTCTACACGTAATCTTGTACAACTAGGATTTTTAACCAATCTTGTGCATCGAATAGGTATTTTGTGTCATTGGATGAACATTTAGGTCATTTTCGTCCTTCCTACACATAATCTTGTCCAATTACGGTTTTTAACCAATCTTGTGCATCGAATAGGTGTTTGTTATGTCATTGGATGAACAATTAGGTCATTTTCGTCCACCCTAGGCTAATTCTTGTCCAATTAGGGTTTCTAACCAATCTTGTGCATCCAATAGGTGTTTTTGTGTCATTGGAAGAACAATTAGGTCATTTTCGTCCACCCTAGGCTAATTCTTGTCCAATCAGGGATTTTAACCAATCTTGTGCATCCAATAGGTGTTTTTGTGTCATTGGATGAACATTTAGGTCATTTTCGTCCTCCCTACACTTAATCTTGTCCAATTAGGGTTTTTAACCAATCTTGTGCATCGAATAGGTGTTTTGTGTCATTGGATGAACATTTAGGTCATTTTCGTCCTCCCTACACTTAATCTTGTCCAATTAGGGTTTTTAACCAATCTTGTGCATCCAATAGGTGTTTTGTGTCATTGGATGAACATTTAGGTCATTTCCGTCCTCTCTACACGTAATCTTGTGCAACTAGGATTTTTAACCAATCTTGTGCATCGAATAGGTATTTTGTGTCATTGGATGAACATTTAGGTCATTTTCGTCCTTCCTACACATAATCTTGTCCAATTACGGTTTTTAACCAATCTTGTGCATCGAATAGGTGTTTTTGTGTCATTGGATGAACAATTAGGTCATTTTCGTCCACCCTAGGCTAATTCTTGTCCAATTAGGGTTTCTTACCAATCTTGTGCATCCAATAGGTGTTTTTGTGTCATTGGAAGAACAATTAGGTCATTTTCGTCCACCCTAGGCTAATTCTTGTCCAATTAGGGATTTTAACCAATCTTGTGCATCCAATAGGTGTTTTTGTGTCATTGGATGAACATTTAGGTCATTTTCGTCCTCCCTACACTTAATCTTGTCCAATTAGGGTTTTTAACCAATCTTGTGCATCGAATAGGTGTTTTGTGTCATTGGATGAACATTTAGGTCATTTTCGTCCTCCCTACACTTAATCTTGTCCAATTAGGGTTTTTAACCAATCTTGTGCATCCAATAGGTGTTTTGTGTCATTGGATGAACATTTAGGTCATTTTTGTCCTCTCTACACGTAATCTTGTGCAACTAGGATTTTTAACCAATCTTGTGCATCGAATAGGTATTTTGTGTCATTGGATGAACATTTAGGTCATTTTCGTCCTTCCTACACATAATCTTGTCCAATTACGGTTTTTAACCAATCTTGTGCATCGAATAGGTGTTTTTGTGTCATTGGATGAACAATTAGGTCATTTTCGTCCACCCTAGGCTAATTCTTGTCCAATTAGGGTTTCTAACCAATCTTGTGCATCCAATAGGTGTTTTTGTGTCATTGGAAGAACAATTAGGTCATTTTCGTCCACCCTAGGCTAATTCTTGTCCAATTAGGGATTTTAACCAATCTTGTGCATCCAATAGGTGTTTTTGTGTCATTGGATGAACATTAAGGTCATTTTCGTCCTCCCTACACTTAATCTTGTCCAATAAGGGTTTTTAACCAATCTTGTGCATCAAATAGGTGTTTTGTGTCATTGGATGAACATTTAGGTCATTTTCGTCCTCCCAACACTTAATCTTGTCCAATTAGGGTTTTTAACCAATCTTGTGCATCCAATAGGTGTTTTGTGTCATTGGATGAACATTTAGGTCATTTTCGTCCTCTCTACACGTAATCTTGTACAATTAGGATTTTTAACCAATCTTGTGCATCGAATAGGTATTTTGTGTCATTGGATGAACATTTAGGTCATTTTCGTCCTTCCTACACATAATCTTGTCCAATTACGGTTTTTAACCAATCTTGTGCATCGAATAGGTGTTTGTT
>JBBPBS010000647.1:1863448-1882043 GCA_037974835.1 Cicer judaicum
TTTTAACCAATCTTGTGCATCCAATAGGTGTTTTGTGTCATTGGATGAACATTTAGGTCATTTCCGTCCTCTCTACACGTAATCTTGTGCAACTAGGATTTTTAACCAATCTTGTGCATCGAATAGGTATTTTGTGTCATTGGATGAACATTTAGGTCATTTTCGTCCTTCCTACACATAATCTTGTCCAATTACGGTTTTTAACCAATCTTGTGCATCGAATAGGTGTTTTTGTGTCATTGGATGAACAATTAGGTCATTTTCGTCCACCCTAGGCTAATTCTTGTCCAATTAGGGTTTCTAACCAATCTTGTGCATCCAATAGGTGTTTTTGTGTCATTGGAAGAACAATTAGGTCATTTTCGTCCACCCTAGGCTAATTCTTGTCCAATTAGGGATTTTAACCAATCTTGTGCATCCAATAGGTGTTTTTGTGTCATTGGATGAACATTAAGGTCATTTTCGTCCTCCCTACACTTAATCTTGTCCAATAAGGGTTTTTAACCAATCTTGTGCATCAAATAGGTGTTTTGTGTCATTGGATGAACATTTAGGTCATTTTCGTCCTCCCAACACTTAATCTTGTCCAATTAGGGTTTTTAACCAATCTTGTGCATCCAATAGGTGTTTTGTGTCATTGGATGAACATTTAGGTCATTTTCGTCCTCTCTACACGTAATCTTGTACAATTAGGATTTTTAACCAATCTTGTGCATCGAATAGGTATTTTGTGTCATTGGATGAACATTTAGGTCATTTTCGTCCTTCCTACACATAATCTTGTCCAATTACGGTTTTTAACCAATCTTGTGCATCGAATAGGTGTTTGTTGTGTCATTGGATGAACAATTAGGTCATTTTCGTCCACCCTAGGCTAATTCTTGTCCAATTAGGGTTTCTAACCAATCTTGTGCATCCAATAGGTGTTTTTGTGTCATTGGAAGAACAATTAGGTCATTTTCGTCCACCCTAGGCTAATTCTTGTCCAATCAGGGATTTTAACCAATCTTGTGCATCCAATAGGTGTTTTTGTGTCATTGGATGAACATTTAGGTCATTTTCGTCCTCCCTACACTTAATCTTGTCCAATTAGGGTTTTTAACCAATCTTGTGCATCGAATAGGTGTTTTGTGTCATTGGATGAACATTTAGGTCATTTTCGTCCTCCCTACACTTAATCTTGTCCAATTAGGGTTTTTAACCAATCTTGTGCATCCAATAGGTGTTTTGTGTCATTGGATGAACATTTAGGTCATTTCCGTCCTCTCTACACGTAATCTTGTGCAACTAGGATTTTTAACCAATCTTGTGCATCGAATAGGTATTTTGTGTCATTGGATGAACATTTAGGTCATTTTCGTCCTTCCTACACATAATCTTGTCCAATTACGGTTTTTAACCAATCTTGTGCATCGAATAGGTGTTTTTGTGTCATTGGATGAACAATTAGGTCATTTTCGTCCACCCTAGGCTAATTCTTGTCCAATTAGGGTTTCTAACCAATCTTGTGCATCCAATAGGTGTTTTTGTGTCATTGGAAGAACAATTAGGTCATTTTCGTCCACCCTAGGCTAATTCTTGTCCAATTAGGGATTTTAACCAATCTTGTGCATCCAATAGGTGTTTTTGTGTCATTGGATGAACATTTAGGTCATTTTCGTCCTCCCTACACTTAATCTTGTCCAATTAGGGTTTTTAACCAATCTTGTGCATCCAATAGGTGTTTTGTGTCATTGGATGAACATTTAGGCCATTTTCGTCCTCACTACACGTAATCTTGTGCAACTAGGATTTTTGACCAATTAGGTCATTTTCGTCCACCCTAGGCTAATTCTTGTCCAATTAGGGATTTTAACCAATCTTGTGCATCCAATAGGTGTTTTTGTGTCATTGGATGAACATTTAGGTCATTATTTATCCTCCCTAAGCTTATGCTTGTCCAATTACGGTTTCTAACAAATCTTGTGCATCCAATAGTTGTGTTTGTGTCATTGGATAAAGATTTAGGTCATTTTCGTCCACCCTAAACTTAATCTTGTCCAATTAGGATTTCTAACCAATCTTGTGCATCAAATAGGTGTTTTTGTGTCAATGGATGAACAATTAGGTCATTTTCGTCTTCCCTAGGCTAATTCTTGTCCAATTAGGGTTTTTAACCAATCTTGTCCATCCCATATGTGTTTTGTGTCATTGGATGAACATTTAGGTCATTTTCGTCTTCCCTAAACTTAATCTTGTCCAATTATGGTTTTTAACAAATCTTGTGCATCCAATAGGTGTTTTGTGTCATTGGATGAACATTTAGGTCATTTTCGTCCTCCCTAAACTTAATCTTGTCCAATTAGGGTTTCTAACCAATCTTGTGCATCCAATTGGTGTTTTTGTGTCATTGGATGAACAATTAGGTCATTTTCGTCCTCCCTAGGGTAATTCTTGTCCAATTAGGGTTTTTAACAAATCTTGTGCATCCAATAGGTGTTTTGTGTCATTGGATGAACACTTCGGTCATTTTCGTCCTCCCTAGGCTAATTCTTATCCAATTAGGGTTTTTAACCAATCTTGTGCATCCAATAGGTGTTTTGTGTCATTGGATGAACATTTAAGTCATTTTCGTCCTCCCTACACTTAATCTTGTCCCAATAGGGTTTTTTACCAATCTGGTGCATCCAATGGGTGTTTTTGTATCATTGGATGAACATTTAGGTTATTTTCGTCCTCCCTAGGCTAATTCTTGTCCAATTAGTGTTTTCAACCAATCTTGTGCATCCAATAGGTGTTTGTGTCATTGGATGAACATTTAGGTCATTTTCATCCTCCCTAAGCTTATGCTTGTCCAATTAGGGTTTCTAACAAATCTTGTGCATCCAATAGTTGTGTTTGTGTCATTGGATAAAGATTTAGGTCATTTTCGTCCTCCCTACACTTAATCTTGTCCAATTAGGGTTTCTAACCAATCTTTTGCATCCAATAGGTGTTTTTGTGTCATTGGATGAACATTTAGGTCATTTTCGTCCTTCCAACACATAATCTTGTCCAATTACGGTTTTTAACCAATCTTGTGCATCCAATGGGTGTTTTTGTATCATTGGATGAACATTTAGGTTATTTTCGTCCTCCCTAGGCTAATTCTTGTCCAATTAGTGTTTTCAACCAATCTTGTGCATCCAATAGGTGTTTGTGTCATTGGATGAACATTTAGGTCATTATTTATCCTCCCTAAGCTTATGCTTGTCCAATTAGGGTTTCTAACAAATCTTGTGCATCCAATAGTTGTGTTTGTGTCATTGGATAAAGATTTAGGTCATTTTCGTCCACCCTAAACTTAATCTTGTCCAATTAGGGTTTCTAACCAATCTTGTGCATCAAATAGGTGTTTTTGTGTCAATGGATGAACAATTAGTTCATTTTCGTCTTCCCTAGGCTAATTCTTGTCCAATTAGGGTTTTTAACCAATCTTGTCCATCCCATATGTGTTTTGTGTCATTGGATGAACATTTAGGTCATTTTCGTCCTCCCTAAACTTAATCTTGACCAATTATGGTTTTTAACAAATCTTGTGCATCCAATAGGTGTTTTGTGTCATTGGATGAACATTTAGGTCATTTTCGTCCTCCCTACACTTAATCTTGTCCAATTAGGGTTTTTAACCAATCTTGTGCATCCAATAGGTGTTTTGTGTCATTGGATGAACATTTAGGCCATTTTCGTCCTCACTACACGTAATCTTGTGCAACTAGGATTTTTAACCAATTAGGTCATTTTCGTCCACCCTAGGCTAATTCTTGTCCAATTAGGGATTTTAACCAATCTTGTGCATCCAATAGGTGTTTTTGTGTCATTGGATGAACATTTAGGTCATTTTCGTCCTTCCTACACATAATCTTGTCCAATTACGGTTTTTAACCAATCTTGTGCATCCAATGGGTGTTTTTGTATCATTGGATGAACATTTAGGTTATTTTCGTCCTCCCTAGGCTAATTCTTGTCCAATTAGTGTTTTCAACCAATCTTGTGCATCCAATAGGTGTTTGTGTCATTGGATGAACATTTAGGTCATTATTTATCCTCCCTAAGCTTATGCTTGTCCAATTAGGGTTTCTAACAAATCTTGTGCATCCAATAGTTGTGTTTGTGTCATTGGATAAAGATTTAGGTCATTTTCGTCCACCCTAAACTTAATCTTGTCCAATTAGGGTTTCTAACCAATCTTGTGCATCAAATAGGTGTTTTTGTGTCAATGGATGAACAATTAGTTCATTTTCGTCTTCCCTAGGCTAATTCTTGTCCAATTAGGGTTTTTAACCAATCTTGTCCATCCCATATGTGTTTTGTGTCATTGGATGAACATTTAGGTCATTTTCGTCCTCCCTAAACTTAATCTTGACCAATTATGGTTTTTAACAAATCTTGTGCATCCAATAGGTGTTTTGTGTCATTGGATGAACATTTAGGTCATTTTCGTCCTCCCTAAACTTAATCTTGTCCAATTAGGGTTTCTAACCAATCTTGTGCATCCAATTGGTGTTTTTGTGTCATTGGATGAACAATTAGGTCATTTTCGTCCTCCCTAGGGTAATTCTTGTCCAATTAGGGTTTTTAACAAATCTTGTGCATTCAATAGGTGTTTTGTGTGATTGGATGAACACTTCGGTCATTTTCGTCCTCCCTAGGCTAATTCTTATCCAATTAGGGTTTTTAACCAATCTTGTGCATCCAATAGGTGTTTTGTGTCATTGGATGAACATTTAAGTCATTTTCGTCCTCCCTACACTTAATCTTCTCCCATTAGGGTTTTTTACCAATCTTGTGCATCCAATGGGTGTTTTTGTATCATTGGATGAACATTTAGGTTATTTTCGTCCTCCCTAGGCTAATTCTTGTCCAATTAGTGTTTTCAACCAATCTTGTGCATGCAATAGGTGTTTGTGTCATTGGATGAACATTTAGGTCATTTTCATCCTCCCTAAGCTTATGCTTGTCCAATTAGGGTTTCTAACAAATCTTGTGCATCCAATAGTTGTGTTTGTGTCATTGGATAAAGATTTAGGTCATTTTCGTCCACCCTAAACTTAATCTTGTCCAATTAGGGTTTCTAACCAATGTTGTGCATCAAATAGGTGTTTTTGTGTCAATGGATGAACAATTAGGTCATTTTCGTCTTCCCTAGGCTAATTCTTGTCCAATTAGGGTTTTTAACCAATCTTGTCCATCCCATATGTGTTTTGTGTCATTGGATGAACATTTAGGTCATTTTCGTCCTCCCTAAACTTAATCTTGTCCAATTATGGTTTTTAACAAATCTTGTGCATCCAATATGTGTTTTGTGTCATTGGATGAACATTTAGGTCATTTTCGTCCTCCCTAAACTTAATCTTGTCCAATTAGGGTTTCTAACAAATCTTGTGCATCCAATTGGTGTTTTTGTGTCATTGGATGAACAATTAGGTCATTTTCGTCCTCCCTAGGGTAATTCTTGTCCAATTAGGGTTTTTAACCAATCTTGTGCATCCAATAGGTGTTTTGTGTCATTGGATGAACACTTCGGTCATTTTCGTCCTCCCTAAACTTAATCTTGTCCAATTATGGTTTTTAACAAATCTTGTGCATCCAATAGGTGTTTTTGTGTCATTGGATGAACATTTAGGTCATTTTCGTCCTCCCTAAACTTAATCTTGTCCAATTAGGGTTTCTAACCAATCTTGTGCATCCAATTGGTGTTTTTGTGTCATTGGATGAACAATTAGGTCATTTTCGTCCTCCCTAGGGTAATTCTTGTCTAATTAGGGTTTTTGACCAATCTTGTGCATCCAATAGGTGTTTTGTGTCATTGGATGAACACTTCGGTCATTTTTGTCCTCCCTATGATAATTCTCGTCCAATTAGGGTTTTTAACAAATCTTGTGCATCCAATAGGTGTTTTTGTGTCATTGGATGAACATTTAGGTCATTTTCGTCCTCCCTAGGCTAATTCTTATCCAATTAGGGTTTTTGACCAATCTTGTGCATCCAATAGGTGTTTTTTATCATTGGATGAACACTAAGGTTATTTTCGTCCTCCCTAGGCTAATTCTTATCGAATTAGGGTTTTTGACCAATCTTGTGCATCCAATAGGTGTTTTTTATCATTGGATGAACACTTAGGTTATTTTCGTCCTCCCTAGGCTAATTCTTATCCAATTAGGGTTTTTAACCAATCATGTGCATCCAATAAGTGTTTTGTGTCATTGGATGAACATTTAGGTCATTTTCGTCCGCCCTACACTTAATCTTGTCCAATTAGGGTTTCTAACCAATCTTGTGCATCCAATAGGTGTTTTTGTGTCATTGGATGAACATTTAGGTCATTTTCGTCCTCCCTAGGCTAATTCTTATCCAATTAGGGTTTTTGACCAATCTTGTGCATCCAATAGGTGTTTTTTATCATTGGATGAACACTTAGGTTATTTTCGTCCTCCCTAGGCTAATTCTTATCCAATTAGGGTTTTTAACCAATCATGTGCATCCAATAAGTGTTTTGTGTCATTGGATGAACATTTAGGTCATTTTCGTCCTCCCTACACTTAATCTTGTCCAATTAGGGTTTCTAACCAATCATGTGCATCCGATAGGTGTTTTTGTGTCATTGGATGAACAATTAGGTCATTTTCGTCCTCCCTAGGCTAATTCTCGTCCAATTAGGGTTTGTAACTAATCTTGTGCATCCAATAGGTGTTTTGTGTCATTGAATGAACATTTAGGTTATTTTCGTCCTCCCTACACTTAATCTTGTGCAATTTGGGTTTTTAACCAATCTTGTGCATCCAATAGGTGTTTTGTGTCATTGGATGAATATTTAGGCCATTTTCGTCCTCCCTACACTTAATCTTGTCCAATTAGGGTTTTTAACCAATCTTGTGCATCCAATAGGTGTTTTGTGTCATTGGATGAACATTTAGGTCATTTTCGTCCTCCCTACACTTAATCTTGTCTAATTAGGGTTTTTAACCAATCTTGTGCATCCAATGGGTGTTTTTGTGTCATTGGATGAACATTTAGGTTATTTTCGTCCTCCCTAGGCTAATTCTTGTCCAATTAGGGTTTTTAACCAATCTTGTGCATCCAATAGGTGTTTGTGTCATTGGATGAACATTTAGGTCATTTTCATCCTCCCTAAGCTTATGCTTGTCCAATTAGGGTTTCTAACAAATCTTGTGCATCCAATAGTTGTGTTTGTGTCATTGGATAAAGATTTAGGTCATTTTCGTCCACCCTAAACTTAATCTTGTCCAATTAGGGTTTCTAACCAATCTTGTGCATCCAATAGGTGTTTTTGTGTCAATGGATGAACAATTAGGTCATTTTCGTCTTCCCTAGGCTAATTCTTGTCCAATTAGGGTTTTTAACCAATCTTGTCCATCCCATATGTGTTTTGTGTCATTGGATGAACATTTAGGTCATTTTCGTCCTCCCTAAACTTAATCTTGTCCTACTATGGTTTTTAACAAATCTTGTGCATCGAATAGGTGTTTTGTGTTATTGGATGAACATTTAGGTCATTTTTGTCCTCCCTACACTTAATCTTGTCCAATTATGGTTTTTAACAAATCTTGTGCATCCAATAGGTGTTTTGTGTCATTGGATGAACATTTAGGTCATTTTCGTCCTCCCTAAACTTAATATTGTCCAATTAGGGTTTCTAACCAATCTTGTGCATCCAATTGGTGTTTTTGTGTCATTGGATGAACAATTAGGTCATTTTCGTCCTCCCTAGGGTAATTCTTGTCCAATTAGGGTTTTTAACAAATCTTGTGCATCCAATAGGTGTTTTGTGTCATTGGATGAACACTTCGGTCATTTTCGTCCTCCCTAGGCTAATTCTTATCCAATTAGGGTTTTTAACCAATCTTGTGCATCCAATAGGTGTTTTGTGTCATTGGATGAACATTTAAGTCATTTTCGTCCTCCCTACACTTAATCTTGTCCCATTAGGGTTTTTAACCAATCTTGTTCATCCAATAGGTGTTTTGTGTCATTGGATGAACATTTAGGTCATTTTCGTCCTCCCTAAACTTAATCTTGTCCAATTAGGGTTTCTAACCAATCTTGTGCATCCAATAGGTGTTTTTGTGTCATTGGATGAAGAATTAGGTCATTTTCGTCCACCTTAGGCTAATTCTTGTCCAATTAGGGATTTTAACCAATCTTGTGCATCCAATAGGTGTTTTTGTGTCATTGGATGAACATTTAGGTCATTTTCGTCCTCCCTAAACTTAATCTTGTCCAATTAGGGTTTCTAACCAATCTTGTGCATCCAATTGGTGTTTTTGTGTCATTGGATGAACAATTAGGTCATTTTCGTCCTCCCTAGGGTAATTCTTGTCCAATTAGGGTTTTTGACCAATCTTGTGCATCCAATAGGTGTTTTGTGTCATTGGATGAACACTTCGGTCATTTTTGTCCTCCCTATGATAATTCTCGTCCAATTAGGGTTTTTAACAAATCTTGTGCATCCAATAGGTGTTTTTGTGTCATTGGATGAACATTTAGGTCATTTTCGTCCTCCCTAGGCTAATTCTTATCCAATTAGGGTTTTTGACCAATCTTGTGCATCCAATAGGTGTTTTGTGTCATTGGATGAACATTTAGGTCATTTTCGTCCTCCCTACACTTAATCTTGTCCAACTAGGGTTTTTAACCAATCTTGTGCATCCAATAGGTGTTGTGTTATCAAATGAACATTTAGGTCATTTTCGTCCTCCCTACACTTTATCGTGTCGAATTAGGGTTTCTAACCAATCTAGTGCATCCAATTGGTGTTATTGGGTCATTGGATGAACATTTAGGTCATTTTCGTCCTCCCTAGGCTAATTCTTATCCAATTAGGGTTTTTAACCAATCTTGTGCATCCAATAGGTACTTTGTGTCATTGGATGAACATTTAGGTCATTTTCGCTCTCCCTACACTTTATCGTGTCCAATTAGGGTTTCTAACCAATCTAGTGCATCCAATTGGTGTTATTGGGTCATTGGATGAACATTTAGGTCATTTTCGTCCTTCCTAGGATAATTCTCGTCCAATTAGGGTTTTTAACAAATCTTGTGCATCCAATAGGTGTTTTTGTGTCATTGGATGAACATTTAGGTCATTTTCGTCCTCCCTAGGCTAATTCTTATCCAATTAGGGTTTTTAACCAATCTTGTGCATCCAATAGGTGTTTTTTATCATTGGATGAACACTTAGGTTATTTTCGTCCTCCCTAGGCTAATTCTTATTCAATTAGGGTTTTTGAACAATTTTGTGCATCCAATAGGTGTTTTTTATCATTGGATGAACACTTAGGTTATTTTCGTCCTCCCTAGGCTAATTCTTATCCAATTAGGGTTTTTAACCAATCATGTGCATCCAATAAGTGTTTTGCGTCATTGGATGAACATTTAGGTCATTTTCTTCCTCCCTACACTTAATCTTGTCCAATTAGGGTTTCTAACCAATCTTGTGCATCCGATAGGTGTTTTTGTGTCATTGGATGAACAATTAGGTTATTTTCATCCTCCCTAGGCTAATTCTTGTCCAATTAGGGTTTTTAACCAATATTGTGCATCCAATTGGTGTTTTTGTGTCATTGGATGAACAATTAGGTCATTTTCATCCTCCCTAAACTTAATCTTGTCCAATTACGGTTTCTAACCAATCTTGTGCATCCAATTGGTGTTTTTGTGTCATTGGATGAACAATTAGGTCATTTTCATCCTCCCTAAACTTAATCTTGTCCAATTACGGTTTTTAACCAATCTTGTGCATCCAATAGGTGTTTTGTGTCATTGGATGAACATTTATGTCATTTCCGTCCTCTCTACACGTAATCTTGTGCAACTAGGATTTTTAACCAATCTTGTGCATCGAATAGGTATTTTGTGTCATTGGATGAACATTTAGGTCATTTTCGTCCTTCCTACACATAATCTTGTCCAATTACGGTTTTTAACCAATCTTGTGCATCGAATAGGTGTTTTTGTGTCATTGGATGAACAATTAGGTCATTTTCGTCCACCCTAGGCTAATTCTTGTCCAATTAGGGTTTCTAACCAATCTTGTGCATCCAATAGGTGTTTTTGTGTCATTGGAAGAACAATTAGGTCATTTTCGTCCACCCTAGGCTAATTCTTGTCCAATTAGGGATTTTAACCAATCTTGTGCATCCAATAGGTGTTTTTGTGTCATTGGATGAACATTTAGGTCATTTTCGTCCTCCCTACACTTAATCTTGTCCAATTAGGGTTTTTAACCAATCTTGTGCATCCAATAGGTGTTTTGTGTCATTGGATGAACATTTAGGCCATTTTCGTCCTCACTACACGTAATCTTGTGCAACTAGGATTTTTGACCAATTAGGTCATTTTCGTCCACCCTAGGCTAATTCTTGTCCAATTAGGGATTTTAACCAATCTTGTGCATCCAATAGGTGTTTTTGTGTCATTGGATGAACATTTAGGTCATTATTTATCCTCCCTAAGCTTATGCTTGTCCAATTACGGTTTCTAACAAATCTTGTGCATCCAATAGTTGTGTTTGTGTCATTGGATAAAGATTTAGGTCATTTTCGTCCACCCTAAACTTAATCTTGTCCAATTAGGATTTCTAACCAATCTTGTGCATCAAATAGGTGTTTTTGTGTCAATGGATGAACAATTAGGTCATTTTCGTCTTCCCTAGGCTAATTCTTGTCCAATTAGGGTTTTTAACCAATCTTGTCCATCCCATATGTGTTTTGTGTCATTGGATGAACATTTAGGTCATTTTCGTCTTCCCTAAACTTAATCTTGTCCAATTATGGTTTTTAACAAATCTTGTGCATCCAATAGGTGTTTTGTGTCATTGGATGAACATTTAGGTCATTTTCGTCCTCCCTAAACTTAATCTTGTCCAATTAGGGTTTCTAACCAATCTTGTGCATCCAATTGGTGTTTTTGTGTCATTGGATGAACAATTAGGTCATTTTCGTCCTCCCTAGGGTAATTCTTGTCCAATTAGGGTTTTTAACAAATCTTGTGCATCCAATAGGTGTTTTGTGTCATTGGATGAACACTTCGGTCATTTTCGTCCTCCCTAGGCTAATTCTTATCCAATTAGGGTTTTTAACCAATCTTGTGCATCCAATAGGTGTTTTGTGTCATTGGATGAACATTTAAGTCATTTTCGTCCTCCCTACACTTAATCTTGTCCCAATAGGGTTTTTTACCAATCTGGTGCATCCAATGGGTGTTTTTGTATCATTGGATGAACATTTAGGTTATTTTCGTCCTCCCTAGGCTAATTCTTGTCCAATTAGTGTTTTCAACCAATGTTGTGCATCCAATAGGTGTTTGTGTCATTGGATGAACATTTAGGTCATTTTCATCCTCCCTAAGCTTATGCTTGTCCAATTAGGGTTTCTAACAAATCTTGTGCATCCAATAGTTGTGTTTGTGTCATTGGATAAAGATTTAGGTCATTTTCGTCCTCCCTACACTTAATCTTGTCCAATTAGGGTTTCTAACCAATCTTTTGCATCCAATAGGTGTTTTTGTGTCATTGGATGAACATTTAGGTCATTTTCGTCCTCCCTAGGATAATTCTCGTCCAATTAGGGTTTTTAACAAATCTTGTGCATCCAATAGGTGTTTTTGTGTCATTGGATGAACATTTAGGTCATTTTCGTCCTCCCTAGGCTAATTCTTATCCAATTAGGGTTTTTAACCAATCTTGTGCATCCAATAGGTATTTTGTGTCATTGGATGAACATTTAGGTCATTTTCGCTCTCCCTACACTTTATCGTGTCCAATTAGGGTTTCTAACCAATCTAGTGCATCCAATTGGTGTTATTGGGTCATTGGATGAACATTTAGGTCATTTTCGTCCTCCCTAGGCTAATTCTTATCCAATTAGGGTTTTTAACCAATCTTGTGCATCCAATAGGTACTTTGTGTCATTGGATGAACATTTAGGTCATTTTCGCTCTCCCTACACTTTATCGTGTCCAATTAGGGTTTCTAACCAATCTAGTGCATCCAATTGGTGTTATTGGGTCATTGGATGAACAATTAGGTTATTTTCGTCCTCCCTAGGCTAATTCTTATCCAATTAGGGTTTCTAACCAATCTTGTGCATCCAATTGGTGTTTTTGTGTCATTGGATGAACAATTAGGTCATTTTCGTCCTCCCTAGGATAATTCTTGTCCAATTAGGGTTTTTAACAAATCTTGTGCATCCAATATGTGTTTTTGTGTCATTGGATGAACACTTAGGTTATTTTCGTCCTCCCTAGGCTAATTCTTATCCAATTAGTGTTTTTAACCAATCTTGTGCATCCAATAGGTGTTTTGTGTCATTGGATGAACATTTAGGTCATTTTCGTCCTCCCTACACTTTATCTTGTCCAATTAGGGTTTCTAACCAATCTTGTGCATCCAATAGTTGTGTTTGTGTCATTGGATGAACATTTAGGTCATTTTCGTCCTCCCTAAACTTAATCTTGTCCAATTAGGGTTTCTAACCAATCTTGTGCATCCAATAGGTGTTTTTGTGTCATTGGATGAACAATTAGGTCATTTTCGTCCACCCTAGGCTAATTCTTGTCCAATTAGGGATTTTAACCAATCTTGTGCATCCAATAGGTGTTTTTGTGTCATTGGATGAACATTAAGGTCATTTTCGTCCTCCCTACACTTAATCTTGTCCAATAAGGGTTTTTAACCAATCTTGTGCATCGAATAGGTGTTTTGTGTCATTGGATGAACATTTAGGTCATTTTCGTCCTCCCTACACTTAATCTTGTCCAATTAGGGTTTTTAACCAATCTTGTGCATCCAATGGCTGTTTTTGTGTCATTGGATGAACATCTAGGTCATTTTCGTCTTCCCTAGGCTAATTCTTGTCCAATTAGGTTTTTTAACCAATCTTGTGCATCCAATAGGTGTTTTTGTATCATTGGATGAACATTTAGGTCATTTTCATCCTCCCTAGGCTTATGCTTGTCCAATTAGGGTTTCTAACAAATCTTGTGCATCCAATAGTTGTGTTTGTGTCATTGGATGAACATTTACGTCATTTTCGTCCTCCCTAAACTTAATCTTGTCCAATTAGGGTTTTTAACCAATCTTGTGCATCGAATAGGTGTTTTGTGTCATTGGATGAACATTTAGGTCATTTTCGTCCTCCCTACACTTAATCTTGTCCAATTAGGGTTTTTAACCAATCTTGTGCATCCAATGGCTGTTTTTGTGTCATTAGATGAACAATTAGGTCCTTTTCGTCTTCCCTAGGCTAATTCCTGTCCAATTAGGTTTTTTAACCAATCTTGTGCATCCAATAGGTGTTTTTATGTCATTGGATGAACATTTAGGTCATTTTCTTCCTCCCTAGGCTTATGCTTGTCCAATTAGGGTTTCTAACAAATCTTGTGCATCCAATAGTTGTGTTTGTGTCATTGGATGAACATTTAGGTCATTTTCGTCCTCCCTACACTTAATCTTGTCCAATTAGGGTTTTTAACCAATCTTGTGCATCGAATAGGTGTTTTGTGTCATTGGATGAACATTTAGGTCATTTTCGTCCTCCCTACACTTAATCTTGTCCAATTAGGGTTTTTAACCAATCTTGTGCATCCGATAGGTGTTTTTGTGTCATTGGATGAACATTTAGGTCATTTTCGTCCTCCCTACACTTAATCTTGTCCAATTAGGGTTTTTAACCAATCTTGTGCATCCAATAGGTGTTTTGTGTCATTGGATGAACATTTAGGCCATTTTCGTCCTCACTACACGTAATCTTGTGCAACTAGGATTTTTAACCAATTAGGTCATTTTCGTCCACCCTAGGCTAATTCTTGTCCAATTAGGGATTTTAACCAATCTTGTGCATCCAATAGGTGTTTTTGTGTCATTGGATGAACATTTAGGTCATTTTCGTCCTTCCTACACATAATCTTGTCCAATTACGGTTTTTAACCAATCTTGTGCATCCAATGGGTGTTTTTGTATCATTGGATGAACATTTAGGTTATTTTCGTCCTCCCTAGGCTAATTCTTGTCCAATTAGTGTTTTCAACCAATCTTGTGCATCCAATAGGTGTTTGTGTCATTGGATGAACATTTAGGTCATTATTTATCCTCCCTAAGCTTATGCTTGTCCAATTAGGGTTTCTAACAAATCTTGTGCATCCAATAGTTGTGTTTGTGTCATTGGATAAAGATTTAGGTCATTTTCGTCCACCCTAAACTTAATCTTGTCCAATTAGGGTTTCTAACCAATCTTGTGCATCAAATAGGTGTTTTTGTGTCAATGGATGAACAATTAGTTCATTTTCGTCTTCCCTAGGCTAATTCTTGTCCAATTAGGGTTTTTAACCAATCTTGTCCATCCCATATGTGTTTTGTGTCATTGGATGAACATTTAGGTCATTTTCGTCCTCCCTAAACTTAATCTTGTCCAATTATGGTTTTTAACAAATCTTGTGCATCCAATAGGTGTTTTGTGTCATTGGATGAACATTTAGGTCATTTTCGTCCTCCCTAAACTTAATCTTGTCCAATTAGGGTTTCTAACCAATCTTGTGCATCCAATTGGTGTTTTTGTGTCATTGGATGAACAATTAGGTCATTTTCGTCCTCCCTAGGGTAATTCTTGTCCAATTAGGGTTTTTAACCAATCTTATGCATCCAATAGGTGTTTTGTGTCATTGGATGAACACTTCGGTCATTTTCGTCCTCCCTAAACTTAATCTTGTCCAATTATGGTTTTTAACAAATCTTGTGCATCCAATAGGTGTTTTTGTGTCATTGGATGAACATTTAGGTCATTTTCGTCCTCCCTAAACTTAATCTTGTCCAATTAGGGTTTCTAACCAATCTTGTGCATCCAATTGGTGTTTTTGTGTCATTGGATGAACAATTAGGTCATTTTCGTCCTCCCTAGGGTAATTCTTGTCTAATTAGGGTTTTTGACCAATCTTGTGCATCCAATAGGTGTTTTGTGTCATTGGATGAACACTTCGGTCATTTTTGTCCTCCCTATGATAATTCTCGTCCAATTAGGGTTTTTAACAAATCTTGTGCATCCAATAGGTGTTTTTGTGTCATTGGATGAACATTTAGGTCATTTTCGTCCTCCATAGGCTAATTCTTATCCAATTAGGGTTTTTGACCAATCTTGTGCATCCAATAGGTGTTTTTTATCATTGGATGAACACTTAGGTTATTTTCGTCCTCCCTAGGCTAATTCTTATCCAATTAGGGTTTTTAACCAATCATGTGCATCCAATAAGTGTTTTGTGTCATTGGATGAACATTTAGGTCATTTTCGTCCTCCCTACACTTAATCTTGTCCAATTAGGGTTTCTAACCAATCTTGTGCATCCAATAGGTGTTTTTGTGTCATTGGATGAACATTTAGGTCATTTTCGTCCTCCCTAGGATAATTCTCGTCCAATTAGGGTTTTTAACAAATCTTGTGCATCCAATAGGTGTTTTTGTGTCATTGGATGAACATTTAGGTCATTTTCGTCCTCCATAGGCTAATTCTTATCCAATTAGGGTTTTTAACCAATCTTGTGCATCCAATAGGTATTTTGTGTCATTGGATGAACATTTAGGTCATTTTCGCTCTCCCTACACTTTATCGTGTCCAATTAGGGTTTCTAACCAATCTAGTGCATCCAATTGGTGTTATTGGGTCATTGGATGAACATTTAGGTCATTTTCGTCCTCCCTAGGCTAATTCTTATCCAATTAGGGTTTTTAACCAATCTTGTGCATCCAATAGGTACTTTGTGTCATTGGATGAACATTTAGGTCATTTTCGCTCTCCCTACACTTTATCGTGTCCAATTAGGGTTTCTAACCAATCTAGTGCATCCAATTGGTGTTATTGGGTCATTGGATGAACAATTAGGTTATTTTCGTCCTCCCTAGGCTAATTCTTATCCAATTAGGGTTTCTAACCAATCTTGTGCATCCAATTGGTGTTTTTGTGTCATTGGATGAACAATTAGGTCATTTTCGTCCTCCCTAGGATAATTCTTGTCCAATTAGGGTTTTTAACAAATCTTGTGCATCCAATATGTGTTTTTGTGTCATTGGATGAACACTCAGGTTATTTTCGTCCTCCCTAGGCTAATTCTTATCCAATTAGTGTTTTTAACCAATCTTGTGCATCCAATAGGTGTTTTGTGTCATTGGATGAACATTTAGGTCATTTTCGTCCTCCCTACACTTTATCTTGTCCAATTAGGGTTTCTAACCAATCTTGTGCATCCAATAGTTGTGTTTGTGTCATTGGATGAACATTTAGGTCATTTTCGTCCTCCCTAAACTTAATCTTGTCCAATTAGGGTTTCTAAACAATCTTGTGCATCCAATAGGTGTTTTTGTGTCATTGGATGAACAATTAGGTCATTTTCGTCCACCCTAGGCTAATTCTTGTCCAATTAGGGATTTTAACCAATCTTGTGCATCCAATAGGTGTTTTTGTGTCATTGGATGAACATTTAGGTCATTTTCGTCCTCCCTACACTTAATCTTGTCCAATTAGGGTTTTTAACCAATCTTGTGCATCGAATAGGTGTTTTGTGTCATTGGATGAACATTTAGGTCATTTTCGTCCTCCCTACACTTAATCTTGTCCAATTAGGGTTTTTAACCAATCTTGTGCATCCAATAGGTGTTTTGTGTCATTGGATGAACATTTAGGTCATTTCCGTCCTCTCTACACGTAATCTTGTGCAACTAGGATTTTTAACCAATCTTGTGCATCGAATAGGTATTTTGTGTCATTGGATGAACATTTAGGTCATTTTCGTCCTTCCTACACATAATCTTGTCCAATTACGGTTTTTAACCAATCTTGTGCATCGAATAGGTGTTTTTGTGTCATTGGATGAACAATTAGGTCATTTTCGTCCACCCTAGGCTAATTCCATTCCAATTAGGGTTTCTAACCAATCTTGTGCATCCAATAGGTGTTTTTGTGTCATTGGAAGAACAATTAGGTCATTTTCGTCCACCCTAGGCTAATTCTTGTCCAATTAGGGATTTTAACCAATCTTGTGCATCCAATAGGTGTTTTTGTGTCATTGGATGAACATTTAGGTCATTTTCGTCCTCCCTAGGGTAATTCTTGTCCAATTAGGGTTTTTAACAAATCTTGTGCATTCAATAGGTGTTTTGTGTCATTGGATGAACACTTCGGTCATTTTCGTCCTCCCTAGGCTAATTCTTATCCAATTAGGATTTTTAACCAATCTTGTGCATCGAATAGGTATTTTGTGTCATTGGATGAACATTTAGGTCATTTTCGTCCTTCCTACACATAATCTTGTCCAATTACGGTTTTTAACCAATCTTGTGCATCGAATAGGTGTTTTTGTGTCATTGGATGAACAATTAGGTCATTTTCGTCCACCCTAGGCTAATTCTTGTCCAATTAGGGTTTCTAACCAATCTTGTGCATCCAATAGGTGTTTTTGTGTCATTGGAAGAACAATTAGGTCATTTTCGTCCACCCTAGGCTAATTCTTGTCCAATTAGGGTTTTTAACCAATCTTGTGCATCCAATAGGTGTTTTGTGTCATTGGATGAACATTTAGGCCATTTTCGTCCTCACTACACGTAATCTTGTGCAACTAGGATTTTTAACCAATTAGGTCATTTTCGTCCACCCTAGGCTAATTCTTGTCCAATTAGGGATTTTAACCAATCTTGTGCATCCAATAGGTGTTTTTGTGTCATTGGATGAACATTTAGGTCATTTTCGTCCTTCCTACACATAATCTTGTCCAATTACGGTTTTTAACCAATCTTGTGTATCCAATGGGTGTTTTTGTATCATTGGATGAACATTTAGGTTATTTTCGTCCTCCCTAGGCTAATTCTTGTCCAATTAGTGTTTTCAACCAATCTTGTGCATCCAATAGGTGTTTGTGTCATTGGATGAACATTTAGGTCATTATTTATCCTCCCTAAGCTTATGCTTGTCCAATTAGGGTTTCTAACAAATCTTGTGCATCCAATAGTTGTGTTTGTGTCATTGGATAAAGATTTAGGTCATTTTCGTCCACCCTAAACTTAATCTTGTCCAATTAGGGTTTCTAACCAATCTTGTGCATCAAATAGGTGTTTTTGTGTCAATGGATGAACAATTAGGTCATTTTCGTCTTCCCTAGGCTAATTCTTGTCCAATTAGGGTTTTTAACCAATCTTGTCCATCCCATATGTGTTTTGTGTCATTGGATGAACATTTAGGTCATTTTCGTCCTCCCTAAACTTAATCTTGACCAATTATGGTTTTTAACAAATCTTGTGCATCCAATAGGTGTTTTGTGTCATTGGATGAACATTTAGGTCATTTTCGTCCTCCCTAAACTTAATCTTGTCCAATTAGGGTTTCTAACCAATCTTGTGCATCCAATTGGTGTTTTTGTGTCATTGGATGAACAATTAGGTCATTTTCGTCCTCCCTAGGGTAATTCTTGTCCAATTAGGGTTTTTAACAAATCTTGTGCATTCAATAGGTGTTTTGTGTCATTGGATGAACACTTCGGTCATTTTCGTCCTCCCTAGGCTAATTCTTATCCAATTAGG
>JBBPBS010000647.1:1882323-1905772 GCA_037974835.1 Cicer judaicum
TTAGGTCATTTTCGTCCTCCCTAGGGTAATTCTTGTCCAATTAGGGTTTTTAACAAATCTTGTGCATTCAATAGGTGTTTTGTGTCATTGGATGAACACTTCGGTCATTTTCGTCCTCCCTAGGCTAATTCTTATCCAATTAGGGTTTTTAACCAATCTTGTGCATCCAATATGTGTTTTGTGTCATTGGATGAACATTTAAGTCATTTTCGTCCTCCCTACACTTAATCTTGTCCCATTAGGGTTTTTTACCAATCTTGTGCATCCAATGGGTGTTTTTGTATCATTGGATGAACATTTAGGTTATTTTCGTCCTCCCTAGGCTAATTCTTGTCCAATTAGTGTTTTCAACCAATCTTGTGCATCCAATAGGTGTTTGTGTCATTGGATGAACATTTAGGTCATTTTCATCCTCCCTAAGCTTATACTTGTCCAATTAGGGTTTCTAACAAATCTTGTGCATCCAATAGTTGTGTTTGTGTCATTAAATAAAGATTTAGGTCATTTTCGTCCACCCTAAACTTAATCTTGTCCAATTAGGGTTTCTAACCAATCTTGTGCATCCAATTGGTGTTTTTGTGTCATTGGATGAACAATTAGGTCATTTTCGTCCTCCCTAGGGTAATTCTTGTCCAATTAGGGTTTTTAACCAATCTTATGCATCCAATAGGTGTTTTGTGTCATTGGATGAACACTTCGGTCATTTTCGTCCTCCCTAAACTTAATCTTGTCCAATTATGGTTTTTAACAAATCTTGTGCATCCAATAGGTGTTTTTGTGTCATTGGATGAACATTTAGGTCATTTTCGTCCTCCCTAAACTTAATCTTGTCCAATTAGGGTTTCTAACCAATCTTGTGCATCCAATTGGTGTTTTTGTGTCATTGGATGAACAATTAGGTCATTTTCGTCCTCCCTAGGGTAATTCTTGTCTAATTAGGGTTTTTGACCAATCTTGTGCATCCAATAGGTGTTTTGTGTCATTGGATGAACACTTCGGTCATTTTTGTCCTCCCTATGATAATTCTCGTCCAATTAGGGTTTTTAACAAATCTTGTGCATCCAATAGGTGTTTTTGTGTCATTGGATGAACATTTAGGTCATTTTCGTCCTCCCTAGGCTAATTCTTATCCAATTAGGGTTTTTGACCAATCTTGTGCATCCAATAGGTGTTTTTTATCATTGGATGAACACTAAGGTTATTTTCGTCCTCCCTAGGCTAATTCTTATCGAATTAGGGTTTTTGACCAATCTTGTGCATCCAATAGGTGTTTTTTATCATTGGATGAACACTTAGGTTATTTTCGTCCTCCCTAGGCTAATTCTTATCCAATTAGGGTTTTTAACCAATCATGTGCATCCAATAAGTGTTTTGTGTCATTGGATGAACATTTAGGTCATTTTCGTCCGCCCTACACTTAATCTTGTCCAATTAGGGTTTCTAACCAATCTTGTGCATCCAATAGGTGTTTTTGTGTCATTGGATGAACATTTAGGTCATTTTCGTCCTCCCTAGGCTAATTCTTATCCAATTAGGGTTTTTGACCAATCTTGTGCATCCAATAGGTGTTTTTTATCATTGGATGAACACTTAGGTTATTTTCGTCCTCCCTAGGCTAATTCTTATCCAATTAGGGTTTTTAACCAATCATGTGCATCCAATAAGTGTTTTGTGTCATTGGATGAACATTTAGGTCATTTTCGTCCTCCCTACACTTAATCTTGTCCAATTAGGGTTTCTAACCAATCATGTGCATCCGATAGGTGTTTTTGTGTCATTGGATGAACAATTAGGTCATTTTCGTCCTCCCTAGGCTAATTCTCGTCCAATTAGGGTTTGTAACTAATCTTGTGCATCCAATAGGTGTTTTGTGTCATTGAATGAACATTTAGGTTATTTTCGTCCTCCCTACACTTAATCTTGTGCAATTTGGGTTTTTAACCAATCTTGTGCATCCAATAGGTGTTTTGTGTCATTGGATGAATATTTAGGCCATTTTCGTCCTCCCTACACTTAATCTTGTCCAATTAGGGTTTTTAACCAATCTTGTGCATCCAATAGGTGTTTTGTGTCATTGGATGAACATTTAGGTCATTTTCGTCCTCCCTACACTTAATCTTGTTCAATTAGGGTTTCTAATCAATCTTGTGCATCCAATTGGTGTTTTTGTGTCATTGGATGAACAATTAGGTCATTTTCGTCCTCCCTATGATAATTCTTGTCCAATTAGGGTTTTTAACCAATCTTGTGCATCCAATAGGTGTTTTGTGTCATTGAATGAACATTTAGGTCATTTTCGTCCTCCCTAAACTTAATCTTGTCCAATTAGGGTTTTTAACCAATCTTGTGCATCCAATAGATGTTTTGTGTCATTGGATGAACATTTAGGTCATTTTCGTCCTCCCTAAACTTAATCTTGTCCAATTAGGGTTTTTAACCAATCTTGTGCATCCAATAGTTGTTTTGTGTCATTGGATGAACATTTAGGTCATTTTCGTCCTCCCTAAACTTAATCTTGTCCAATTAGGGTTTCTAACCAATCTTGTGCATCCAATTGGTGTTTTTGTGTCATTGGATGAACAATTAGGTCATTTTCGTCCTCCCTATGATAATTCTTGTCCAATTAGGGTTTTTAACCAATCTTGTGCATCCAATAGGTGTTTTGTGTCATTGGATGAACATTTAGGTCATTTTCGTCCTCCTTAGGCTAATTCTTATCCATTTAGGGTTTTTAACAAATCTTGTGCATCCAATAGGTGTTTTGTGTCATTGGATGAACATTTAGGTCATTTTCGTCCTCCCTACACTAAATCTTGTTCAATTAGGGTTTCTGACCAATCTTGTGCATCCGACAGGTGTTTTTGTGTCATTGGATGAACAATTAGGTCATTTTCGTCCTCCCTAGGCTAATTCTTGTCCAATTAGGGTTTTTAACCAATCTTGTGCATCCGATAGGTGTTTTTGTGTCATTGGATGAACATTTAGGTCATTTTCGTCCTCCCTAAACTTAATCTTGTCCAATTAGGGTTTCTAACCAATCTTGTGCATCCAATAGGTGTTTTTGTATCATTGGATGAACAATTAGGTCATTTTCGTCCTCCCAAGGCTAATTCTTGTCCAATTTGGGTTTTTAACCAATCCTGTGCATCCAATAGGTGTTTTTGTGTCATTGGATGAACAATTATGTCATTTTCGTCCTCCCTAGGCTAATTCTTGTCCAATGAGGGTTTATAACCAATCTTGTGCATCCATTAGGTGTTTTTGTGTCATTGGATGAACATTTAGGTCATTTTCACCCTCCCTACACTTAATCTTGTCCAATCAGGGTTTATAACCAATCTTGTGCATCCAATAGGTGTTTTTGTGTCATTGGATGAACATTTAGGTCATTTTCGTCCTCCCTAAACTTAATCTTGTCCAATTAGGGTTTCTAACCAATCTTGTGCATCCAATTGGTGTTTTTGTGTCATTGGATGAACAATTAGGTCATTTTCGTCCTCCCTAGGGTAATTCTTGTCCAATTAGGGTTTTTAACAAATCTTGTGCATCCAATAGGTGTTTTGTGTCATTGGATGAACACTTCGGTCATTTTCGTCCTCCCTAGGCTAATTCTTATCCAATTAGGGTTTTTAACCAATCTTGTGCATCCAATAGGTGTTTTGTGTCATTGGATGAACATTTAAGTCATTTTCGTCCTCCCTACACTTAATCTTGTCCCAATAGGGTTTTTTACCAATCTGGTGCATCCAATGGGTGTTTTTGTATCATTGGATGAACATTTAGGTTATTTTCGTCCTCCCTAGGCTAATTCTTGTCCAATTAGTGTTTTCAACCAATCTTGTGCATCCAATAGGTGTTTGTGTCATTGGATGAACATTTAGGTCATTTTCATCCTCCCTAAGCTTATGCTTGTCCAATTAGGGTTTCTAACAAATCTTGTGCATCCAATAGTTGTGTTTGTGTCATTGGATAAAGATTTAGGTCATTTTCGTCCTCCCTACACTTAATCTTGTCCAATTAGGGTTTCTAACCAATCTTTTGCATCCAATAGGTGTTTTTGTGTCATTGGATGAACATTTAGGTCATTTTCGTCCTTCCAACACATAATCTTGTCCAATTACGGTTTTTAACCAATCTTGTGCATCCAATGGGTGTTTTTGTATCATTGGATGAACATTTAGGTTATTTTCGTCCTCCCTAGGCTAATTCTTGTCCAATTAGTGTTTTCAACCAATCTTGTGCATCCAATAGGTGTTTGTGTCATTGGATGAACATTTAGGTCATTATTTATCCTCCCTAAGCTTATGCTTGTCCAATTACGGTTTCTAACAAATCTTGTGCATCCAATAGTTGTGTTTGTGTCATTGGATAAAGATTTAGGTCATTTTCGTCCACCCTAAACTTAATCTTGTCCAATTAGGATTTCTAACCAATCTTGTGCATCAAATAGGTGTTTTTGTGTCAATGGATGAACAATTAGGTCATTTTCGTCTTCCCTAGGCTAATTCTTGTCCAATTAGGGTTTTTAACCAATCTTGTCCATCCCATATGTGTTTTGTGTCATTGGATGAACATTTAGGTCATTTTCGTCTTCCCTAAACTTAATCTTGTCCAATTATGGTTTTTAACAAATCTTGTGCATCCAATAGGTGTTTTGTGTCATTGGATGAACATTTAGGTCATTTTCGTCCTCCCTAAACTTAATCTTGTCCAATTAGGGTTTCTAACCAATCTTGTGCATCCAATTGGTGTTTTTGTGTCATTGGATGAACAATTAGGTCATTTTCGTCCTCCCTAGGGTAATTCTTGTCCAATTAGGGTTTTTAACAAATCTTGTGCATTCAATAGGTGTTTTGTGTCATTGGATGAACACTTCGGTCATTTTCGTCCTCCCTAGGCTAATTCTTATCCAATTAGGGTTTTTAACCAATCTTGTGCATCCAATATGTGTTTTGTGTCATTGGATGAACATTTAAGTCATTTTCGTCCTCCCTACACTTAATCTTGTCCCATTAGGGTTTTTTACCAATCTTGTGCATCCAATGGGTGTTTTTGTATCATTGGATGAACATTTAGGTTATTTTCGTCCTCCCTAGGCTAATTCTTGTCCAATTAGTGTTTTCAACCAATCTTGTGCATCCAATAGGTGTTTGTGTCATTGGATGAACATTTAGGTCATTTTCATCCTCCCTAAGCTTATACTTGTCCAATTAGGGTTTCTAACAAATCTTGTGCATCCAATAGTTGTGTTTGTGTCATTAAATAAAGATTTAGGTCATTTTCGTCCACCCTAAACTTAATCTTGTCCAATTAGGGTTTCTAACCAATCTTGTGCATCAAATAGGTGTTTTTGTGTCAATGGATGAACAATTAGGTCATTTTCGTCTTCCCTAGGCTAATTCTTGTCCAATTAGGGTTTTTAACCAATCTTGTCCATCCCATATGTGTTTTGTGTCATTGGATGAACATTTAGGTCATTTTCGTCTTCCCTAAACTTAATCTTGTCCAATTATGGTTTTTAACAAATCTTGTGCATCCAATAGGTGTTTTGTGTCATTGGATGAACATTTAGGTCATTTTCGTCCTCCCTAAACTTAATCTTGTCCAATTAGGGTTTCTAACCAATCTTGTGCATCCAATTGGTGTTTTTGTGTCATTGGATGAACAATTAGGTCATTTTCGTCCTCCCTAGGGTAATTCTTGTCCAATTAGGGTTTTTAACAAATCTTGTGCATCCAATAGGTGTTTTGTGTCATTGGATGAACACTTCGGTCATTTTCGTCCTCCCTAGGCTAATTCTTATCCAATTAGGGTTTTTAACCAATCTTGTGCATCCAATAGGTGTTTTGTGTCATTGGATGAACATTTAAGTCATTTTCGTCCTCCCTACACTTAATCTTGTCCCAATAGGGTTTTTTACCAATCTGGTGCATCCAATGGGTGTTTTTGTATCATTGGATGAACATTTAGGTTATTTTCGTCCTCCCTAGGCTAATTCTTGTCCAATTAGTGTTTTCAACCAATGTTGTGCATCCAATAGGTGTTTGTGTCATTGGATGAACATTTAGGTCATTTTCATCCTCCCTAAGCTTATGCTTGTCCAATTAGGGTTTCTAACAAATCTTGTGCATCCAATAGTTGTGTTTGTGTCATTGGATAAAGATTTAGGTCATTTTCGTCCTCCCTACACTTAATCTTGTCCAATTAGGGTTTCTAACCAATCTTTTGCATCCAATAGGTGTTTTTGTGTCATTGGATGAACATTTAGGTCATTTTCGTCCTCCCTAGGATAATTCTCGTCCAATTAGGGTTTTTAACAAATCTTGTGCATCCAATAGGTGTTTTTGTGTCATTGGATGAACATTTAGGTCATTTTCGTCCTCCCTAGGCTAATTCTTATCCAATTAGGGTTTTTAACCAATCTTGTGCATCCAATAGGTATTTTGTGTCATTGGATGAACATTTAGGTCATTTTCGCTCTCCCTACACTTTATCGTGTCCAATTAGGGTTTCTAACCAATCTAGTGCATCCAATTGGTGTTATTAGGTCATTGGATGAACAATTAGGTCATTGGATGAACAATTAGGTCATTTTCGTCCTCCCTAGGGTAATTCTTGTCCAATTAGGGTTTTTAACAAATCTTGTGCATCCAATAGGTGTTTTGTGTCATTGGATGAACACTTCGGTCATTTTCGTCCTCCCTAGGCTAATTCTTATCCAATTAGGGTTTTTAACCAAACTTGTGCATCCAATAGGTGTTTTGTGTCATTGGATGAACATTTAGGTCATTTTCGTCCTCCCTAGGCTAATTCTTATCCAATTAGGGTTTTTAACCAATCTTGTGCATCCAATAGGTATTTTGTGTCATTGGATGAACATTTAGGTCATTTTCGCTCTCCCTACACTTTATCGTGTCCAATTAGGGTTTCTAACCAATCTAGTGCATCCAATTGGTGTTATTGGGTCATCGGATGAACATTTAGGTCATTTTCGTCCTCCCTACACTTTATCTTGTCCAATTAGGGTTTCTAACCAATCTTGTGCATCCAATTGGTGTTTTTGTGTCATTGGATGAACATTTAGGTCATTTTCGTCCTCCCTACACTTAATCTTGTCCAACTAGGGTTTTTAACCAATCTTGTGCATCCAATAGGTGTTTTGTGTCATCAAATGAACATTTAGGTCATTTTCGTCCTCCCTACACTTAATCTTGTCCAATTAGGGTTTTTAACCAATCTTGTGCATCCAATAGGTGTTTTGTGTCATTGGATGAAGATTTAGGTCATTTTCGTCCTCCCTAAACTTAATCTTGTCCAATTAGGGTTTCTAACCAATCTTGTGCATCGAATAGGTGTTTTTGTGTCATTGGATGAACAATTAGGTCATTTTCGTCCACCCTAGGCTAATTCTTGTCCAATTAGGGATTTTAACCAATCTTGTGCATCCAATAGGTGTTTTTGTGTCATTGGATGAACATTTAGGTCATTTTCGTCCTCCCTACACTTAATCTTGTCCAATTAGGGTTTTTAACCAATCTTGTGCATCCAATAGGTGTTTTTGTGTCATTGGATGAATGTTTAGGTCATTTTCGTCCTCCCTACACTTAATCTTGTCCAATTAGGGTTTTTAACCATTCTTGTGCATCCAATAGGTGTTTTTGTGTCATTGGATGAATGTTTAGGTCATTTTCGTCCTCCCTACACTTAATCTTGTCCAATTAGGGATTTTAACCTATCTTGTACATCCAATAGGTGTTTTGTGTCATTGGATGAACATTTAGGTCATTTTTGTCCTCCGTAAACTTAATGTTGTCCAATTAGGGTTTCTAACCAATCTTGTGCATCCAATAGGTGTTTTTGTGTCATTGGATGAACATTTAGGTCATTTTCGTCCTCCCTACACTTAATCTTGTCCAATTAGGGTTTCTAACCAATCTTGTGCATCCAATAGGTGTTTTTGTATCATTGGATGAACAATTAGGTCATTTTCGTCCTCCCAAGGCTAATTCTTGTCCAATTTGGGTTTTTAACCAATCCTGTGCATCCAATAGGTGTTTTTGTGTCATTGGATGAACAATTATGTCATTTTCGTCCTCCCTAGGCTAATTCTTGTCCAATGAGGGTTTATAACCAATCTTGTGCATCCATTAGGTGTTTTTGTGTCATTGGATGAACATTTAGGTCATTTTCACCCTCCCTACACTTAATCTTGTCCAATCAGGGTTTATAACCAATCTTGTGCATCCAATAGGTGTTTTTGTGTCATTGGATGAACATTTAGGTCATTTTCGTCCTCCCTAAACTTAATCTTGTCCAATTAGGGTTTCTAACCAATCTTGTGCATCCAATTGGTGTTTTTGTGTCATTGGATGAACAATTAGGTCATTTTCGTCCTCCCTAGGGTAATTCTTGTCCAATTAGGGTTTTTAACAAATCTTGTGCATCCAATAGGTGTTTTGTGTCATTGGATGAACACTTCGGTCATTTTCGTCCTCCCTAGGCTAATTCTTATCCAATTAGGGTTTTTAACCAATCTTGTGCATCCAATAGGTGTTTTGTGTCATTGGATGAACATTTAAGTCATTTTCGTCCTCCCTACACTTAATCTTGTCCCAATAGGGTTTTTTACCAATCTGGTGCATCCAATGGGTGTTTTTGTATCATTGGATGAACATTTAGGTTATTTTCGTCCTCCCTAGGCTAATTCTTGTCCAATTAGTGTTTTCAACCAATCTTGTGCATCCAATAGGTGTTTGTGTCATTGGATGAACATTTAGGTCATTTTCATCCTCCCTAAGCTTATGCTTGTCCAATTAGGGTTTCTAACAAATCTTGTGCATCCAATAGTTGTGTTTGTGTCATTGGATAAAGATTTAGGTCATTTTCGTCCTCCCTACACTTAATCTTGTCCAATTAGGGTTTCTAACCAATCTTTTGCATCCAATAGGTGTTTTTGTGTCATTGGATGAACATTTAGGTCATTTTCGTCCTTCCAACACATAATCTTGTCCAATTACGGTTTTTAACCAATCTTGTGCATCCAATGGGTGTTTTTGTATCATTGGATGAACATTTAGGTTATTTTCGTCCTCCCTAGGCTAATTCTTGTCCAATTAGTGTTTTCAACCAATCTTGTGCATCCAATAGGTGTTTGTGTCATTGGATGAACATTTAGGTCATTATTTATCCTCCCTAAGCTTATGCTTGTCCAATTAGGGTTTCTAACAAATCTTGTGCATCCAATAGTTGTGTTTGTGTCATTGGATAAAGATTTAGGTCATTTTCGTCCACCCTAAACTTAATCTTGTCCAATTAGGGTTTCTAACCAATCTTGTGCATCAAATAGGTGTTTTTGTGTCAATGGATGAACAATTAGTTCATTTTCGTCTTCCCTAGGCTAATTCTTGTCCAATTAGGGTTTTTAACCAATCTTGTCCATCCCATATGTGTTTTGTGTCATTGGATGAACATTTAGGTCATTTTCGTCCTCCCTAAACTTAATCTTGACCAATTATGGTTTTTAACAAATCTTGTGCATCCAATAGGTGTTTTGTGTCATTGGATGAACATTTAGGTCATTTTCGTCCTCCCTACACTTAATCTTGTCCAATTAGGGTTTTTAACCAATCTTGTGCATCCAATAGGTGTTTTGTGTCATTGGATGAACATTTAGGCCATTTTCGTCCTCACTACACGTAATCTTGTGCAACTAGGATTTTTAACCAATTAGGTCATTTTCGTCCACCCTAGGCTAATTCTTGTCCAATTAGGGATTTTAACCAATCTTGTGCATCCAATAGGTGTTTTTGTGTCATTGGATGAACATTTAGGTCATTTTCGTCCTTCCTACACATAATCTTGTCCAATTACGGTTTTTAACCAATCTTGTGTATCCAATGGGTGTTTTTGTATCATTGGATGAACATTTAGGTTATTTTCGTCCTCCCTAGGCTAATTCTTGTCCAATTAGTGTTTTCAACCAATCTTGTGCATCCAATAGGTGTTTGTGTCATTGGATGAACATTTAGGTCATTATTTATCCTCCCTAAGCTTATGCTTGTCCAATTAGGGTTTCTAACAAATCTTGTGCATCCAATAGTTGTGTTTGTGTCATTGGATAAAGATTTAGGTCATTTTCGTCCACCCTAAACTTAATCTTGTCCAATTAGGGTTTCTAACCAATCTTGTGCATCAAATAGGTGTTTTTGTGTCAATGGATGAACAATTAGGTCATTTTCGTCTTCCCTAGGCTAATTCTTGTCCAATTAGGGTTTTTAACCAATCTTGTCCATCCCATATGTGTTTTGTGTCATTGGATGAACATTTAGGTCATTTTTGTCCTCCCTAAACTTAATCTTGTCCAATTATGGTTTTTAACAAATCTTGTGCATCCAATATGTGTTTTGTGTCATTGGATGAACATTTAGGTCATTTTCGTCCTCCCTAAACTTAATCTTGTCCAATTAGGGTTTCTAACCAATCTTGTGCATCCAATTGGTGTTTTTGTGTCATTGGATGAACAATTAGGTCATTTTCGTCCTCCCTAGGGTAATTCTTGTCCAATTAGGGTTTTTAACCAATCTTATGCATCCAATAGGTGTTTTGTGTCATTGGATGAACACTTCGGTCATTTTCGTCCTCCCTAAACTTAATCTTGTCCAATTATGGTTTTTAACAAATCTTGTGCATCCAATAGGTGTTTTTGTGTCATTGGATGAACATTTAGGTCATTTTCGTCCTCCCTAAACTTAATCTTGTCCAATTAGGGTTTCTAACCAATCTTGTGCATCCAATTGGTGTTTTTGTGTCATTGGATGAACAATTAGGTCATTTTCGTCCTCCCTAGGGTAATTCTTGTCTAATTAGGGTTTTTGACCAATCTTGTGCATCCAATAGGTGTTTTGTGTCATTGGATGAACACTTCGGTCATTTTTGTCCTCCCTATGATAATTCTCGTCCAATTAGGGTTTTTAACAAATCTTGTGCATCCAATAGGTGTTTTTGTGTCATTGGATGAACATTTAGGTCATTTTCGTCCTCCATAGGCTAATTCTTATCCAATTAGGGTTTTTGACCAATCTTGTGCATCCAATAGGTGTTTTTTATCATTGGATGAACACTTAGGTTATTTTCGTCCTCCCTAGGCTAATTCTTATCCAATTAGGGTTTTTAACCAATCATGTGCATCCAATAAGTGTTTTGTGTCATTGGATGAACATTTAGGTCATTTTCGTCCTCCCTACACTTAATCTTGTCCAATTAGGGTTTCTAACCAATCTTGTGCATCCAATAGGTGTTTTTGTGTCATTGGATGAACATTTAGGTCATTTTCGTCCTCCCTAGGATAATTCTCGTCCAATTAGGGTTTTTAACAAATCTTGTGCATCCAATAGGTGTTTTTGTGTCATTGGATGAACATTTAGGTCATTTTCGTCCTCCCTAGGCTAATTCTTATCCAATTAGGGTTTTTGACCAATCTTGTGCATCCAATAGGAGTTTTTTATCATTGGATGAACACTTAGGTTATTTTCGTCCTCCCTAGGCTAATTCTTATCCAATTAGGGTTTTTGACCAATCTTGTGCATCCAATAGGTGTTTTTTATCATTGGATGAACACTTAGGTTATTTTCGTCCTCCCTAGGCTAATTCTTATCCAATTAGGGTTTTTAACCAATCATGTGCATCCAATAAGTGTTTTGTGTCATTGGATGAACATTTAGGTCATTTTCGTCCTCCCTACACTTAATCTTGTCCAATTAGGGTTTCTAACCAATCATGTGCATCCGATAGGTGTTTTTGTGTCATTGGATGAACAATTAGGTCATTTTCGTCCTCCCTAGGCTAATTCTCGTCCAATTAGGGTTTGTAACTAATCTTGTGCATCCAATAGGTGTTTTGTGTCATTGAATGAACATTTAGGTTATTTTCGTCCTCCCTACACTTAATCTTGTGCAATTTGGGTTTTTAACCAATCTTGTGCATCCAATAGGTGTTTTGTGTCATTGGATGAATATTTAGGCCATTTTCGTCCTCCCTACACTTAATCTTGTCCAATTAGGGTTTTTAACCAATCTTGTGCATCCAATAGGTGTTTTGTGTCATTGGATGAACATTTAGGTCATTTTCGTCCTCCCTACACTTAATCTTGTCTAATTAGGGTTTTTAACCAATCTTGTGCATCCAATGGGTGTTTTTGTGTCATTGGATGAACATTTAGGTTATTTTCGTCCTCCCTAGGCTAATTCTTGTCCAATTAGGGTTTTTAACCAATCTTGTGCATCCAATAGGTGTTTGTGTCATTGGATGAACATTTAGGTCATTTTCATCCTCCCTAAGCTTATGCTTGTCCAATTAGGGTTTCTAACAAATCTTGTGCATCCAATAGTTGTGTTTGTGTCATTGGATAAAGATTTAGGTCATTTTCGTCCACCCTAAACTTAATCTTGTCCAATTAGGGTTTCTAACCAATCTTGTGCATCCAATAGGTGTTTTTGTGTCAATGGATGAACAATTAGGTCATTTTCGTCTTCCCTAGGCTAATTCTTGTCCAATTAGGGTTTTTAACCAATCTTGTCCATCCCATATGTGTTTTGTGTCATTGGATGAACATTTAGGTCATTTTCGTCCTCCCTAAACTTAATCTTGTCCTACTATGGTTTTTAACAAATCTTGTGCATCGAATAGGTGTTTTGTGTTATTGGATGAACATTTAGGTCATTTTTGTCCTCCCTACACTTAATCTTGTCCAATTATGGTTTTTAACAAATCTTGTGCATCCAATAGGTGTTTTGTGTCATTGGATGAACATTTAGGTCATTTTCGTCCTCCCTAAACTTAATCTTGTCCAATTAGGGTTTCTAACCAATCTTGTGCATCCAATTGGTGTTTTTGTGTCATTGGATGAACAATTAGGTCATTTTCGTCCTCCCTAGGCTAATTCTTGTCCAATTAGGGTTTCTAACCAATCTTGTGCATCCAATAGGTGTTTTTGTGTCATTGGATGAACAATTAGGTCATTTTCGTCCACCCTAGGCTAATTCTTGTCCAATTAGGGATTTTAACCAATCTTGTGCATCCAATAGGTGTTTTTGTGTCATTGGATGAACATTTAGGTCATTTTCGTCCTCCCTACACTTAATCTTGTCCAATAAGGGTTTTTAACCAATCTTGTGCATCGAATAGGTGTTTTGTGTCATTGGATGAACATTTAGGTCATTTTCGTCCTCCCTACACTTAATTTTGTCCAATTAGGGTTTTTAACCAATCTTGTGCATCCAATAGGTGTTTTGTGTCATTGGATGAACATTTAGGTTATTTTCGTCCTCCCTACACTTTATCTTGTCCAATTAGGGTTTCTAACAAATCTTGTGCGTCCAATTGCTGTTTTTGTGTCATTTGATGAACAATTAGGTCATTTTCGTCCCCCCTAGGATAATTCTTGTCCAATTAGGGTTTTTAACCAATCATGTGCATCCAATAAGTGTTTTGTGTCATTGGATGAACATTTAGGTCATTTTCGTCCTCCCCACACTTAATCTTGTCCAATTAGGGTTTCTAACCAATCTTGTGCATCCGATAGGTGTTTTTGTGTCATTGGATGAACAATTAGGTCATTTTCGTCCTCCCTAGGCTAATTCTTGTCCAACTAGGGTTTTTAACCAATCTTGTGCATCCGATAGGTGTTTTTGTGTCATTGGATGAATATTTAGGTTATTTTCGTCCTCCCTAGGCTAACTCTTATCCAATTAGGGTTTTTAACCAATCTTGTGTATCCAATAGGTGTTTTGTGTCATTGGATAAACATTTAGGTCATTTTCGTCCTCCCTACACTTTATCTTGTCCAATTAGGGTTTCTAACCAATCTTGTGTATCCAATAGATGTTTTGTGTCACTGGATGAACATTTAGGTCATTTTCGTCCTCCCTACAATTAATCTTGTCCAATTAGGGTTTTTAACCAATCTTGTGCATCCAATAGGTGTTTTGTGTCATTGGATGAACAATTAGGTCATTTTCGTCCTCCCTAGGCTAATTCTTGTCCAATTAGGGTTTTTAACCAATATTGTGCATTCAATAGGTGTTTTGTGTCATTTGATGAATATTTAGGTCATTTTCGTCCTCCCTACACTTAATCTTGTCCAATTAGGGTTTTTAACCAATCTTGTGCATCCAATAGGGGTTTTGTGTCATTGGATCAATATTTAGGTCATTTTCGTCCTCCCTACACTTAATCTTGCCTACTAGGGTTTTTAACCAATTTTGTGCATCCAATAGGTATTTTGTGTCATTGGATGAACATTCAGGTCATTTTCGCTCTCCCTACACTTTATCTTGTCCAATTAGGGTTTCTAACCAATCTTGTGCATCCAATTGGTGTTTTTGTGTCATTGGATGAACAATTAGGTCATTTTCGTCCTCCCTAGGATAATTCTTGTCCAATTAGGGTTTTTAACAAATCTTGTGCATCCAATAGGGGTTTTTGTGTCATTGGATGAACACTTAGGTTATTTTCGTCCTCCCTAGGCTAAATCTTATCCAATTAGGGTTTTTAACCAAACTTGTGCATCCAATAGGTGTTTTGTGTCATTGGATGAACATTTAGGTCATTTTCGTCCTCCCTAGGCTAATTCTTATCCAATTAGGGTTTTTAACCAATCTTGTGCATCCAATAGGTATTTTGTGTCATTGGATGAACATTTAGGTCATTTTCGCTCTCCCTACACTTTATCGTGTCCAATTAGGGTTTCTAACCAATCTAGTGCATCCAATTGGTGTTATTGGGTCATTGGATGAACAATTAGGTCATTTTCGTCGTCCCTACACTTAATCTTGTCCAACTAGGGTTTTTAACCAATCTTGTGCATCCGATAGGTGTTTTTGTGTCATTGGATGAACATTTAGGTCATTTTCGTCCTCCCTAGGCTAAATCTTATCCAATTAGGGTTTTTAACCAAACTTGTGCATCCAATAGGTGTTTTGTGTCATTGGATGAACATTTAGGTCATTTTCGTCCTCCCTAGGCTAATTCTTATCCAATTAGGGTTTTTAACCAATCTTGTGCATCCAATAGGTATTTTGTGTCATTGGATGAACATTTAGGTCATTTTCGCTCTCCCTACACTTTATCGTGTCCAATTAGGGTTTCTAACCAATCTTGTGCATCCAATTGGTGTTTTTGTGTCATTGGATGAACAATTAGGTCATTTTCGTCCTCCCTAGGATAATTCTTGTCCAATTAGGGTTTTTAACCAATCTTGTGCATCCAAAAGGTGTTTTGTGTCATTGGATCAATATTTGGGCCATTTTCGTCCTCCCTAGGCTAATTCTTATCCAATTAGGGTTTTTAACCGATCTTGTGCATCCAATAGGTGTTTTTGTGTCATTGGATGAACACTTAGGTCATTTTCGTCCTCCCTAGGCTAATTCTTATCGAATTAGGGTTTTTAACCAATCTTGTGCATCCAATAGGTGTTTTGTGTCATTGGATGAACATTTAGGTCATTTTCGTCCTCCCTACACTTTATCTTGTCCAATTAGGGTTTCTAACCAATCTTGTGCATCCAATAGGTGTGTTTGTGTCATTGGATGAACAATTAGGTCATTTTCGTCCTCCCTAGGCTAATTCTTGTCCAATTAGGGTTTTTAACCAATATTGTGCATCCAATAGGTGTTTTGTGTCATTTGATGAATATTTAAGTCATTTTCGTCCTCCCTAGGCTAATTCTTATCCAATTAGGGTTTTTAACCAAACTTGTGCATCCAATAGGTGTTTTGTGTCATTGGATGAACAATTAGGTCATTTTCGTCCACCCTAGGCTAATTCTTGTCCAATTAGGGTTTCTAACCAATCTTGTGCATCCAATAGGTGTTTTTGTGTCATTGGATGAACAATTAGGTCATTTTCGTCCACCCTAGGCTAATTCTTGTCCAATTAGGGATTTTAACCAATCTTGTGCATCCAATAGGTGTTTTTGTGTCATTGGATGAACATTTAGGTCATTTTCGTCCTTCCTATACATAATCTTGTCCAATTACGGTTTTTAACCAATCTTGTGCATCCAATGGGTGTTTTTGTGTCATTGGATGAACATTTAGGTTATTTTCGTCCTCCCTAGGCTAATTCTTGTCCAATTAGTGTTTTCAACCAATGTTGTGCATCCAATAGGTGTTTGTGTCATTGGATGAACATTTAGGTCATTTTCATCCTCCCTAAGCTTATGCTTGTCCAATTAGGGTTTCTAACAAATCTTGTGCATCCAATAGTTGTGTTTGTGTCATTGGATAAAGATTTAGGTCATTTTCGTCCACCCTAAACTTAATCTTGTCCAATTAGGGTTTCTAACCAATCTTGTGCATCCAATAGGTGTTTTTGTGTCAATGGATGAACATTTAGGTCATTTTCGTCTTACCTAGGCTAATTCTTGTCCAATTAGGGTTTTTAACCAATCTTGTCCATCCCATATGTGTTTTGTGTCATTGGATGAACATTTAGGTCATTTTCGTCCTCCCTAAACTTAATCTTGTCCTACTATGGTTTTTAACAAATCTTGTGCATCGAATAGGTGTTTTGTGTTATTGGATGAACATTTAGGTCATTTTTGTCCTCCCTACACTTAATCTAGTCCAATTATGGTTTTTAACAAATCTTGTGCATCCAATAGGTGTTTTGTGTCATTGGATGAACATTTAGGTCATTTTCGTCCTCCCTAAACTTAATCTTGTCCAATTAGGGTTTCTAACCAATCTTGTGCATCCAATTGGTGTTTTTGTGTCATTGGATGAACAATTAGGTCATTTTCGCCCTCCCTAAACTTAATCTTGTCCAATTAGGGTTTCTAACCAATCTTGTGCATCCAATTGGTGTTTTTGTGTCATTGGATGAACAATTAGGTCATTTTCGTCCTCCCTAGGATAATTCTTGTCCAATTAGGGTTTTTAACAAATCTTGTGCATCCAATAGGTGTTTTTGTGTCATTGGATGAACACTTAGGTTATTTTCGTCCTCCCTAGGCTAAATCTTATCCAATTAGGGTTTTTAACCAAACTTGTGCATCCAATAGGTGTTTTGTGTCATTGGATGAACACTTAGGTCATTTTCGTCCTCCCTAGGCTAATTCTTATCCAATTAGGGTTTTTAACCAATCTTGTGCATCCAATAGGTATTTTGTGTCATTGGATGAACATTTAGGTCATTTTCGCTCTCCCTACACTTTATCGTGTCCAATTACGGTTTCTAACCAATCTAGTGCATCCAATTGGTGTTATTGGGTCATTGGATGAACAATTAGGTCATTTTCGTCGTCCCTACACTTAATCTTGTCCAACTAGGGTTTTTAACCAATCTTGTGCATCCGATAGGTGTTTTTGTGTCATTGGATGAACATTTAGGTCATTTTCGTCCTCCCTAGGCTAATTCTTATCCAATTAGGGTTTTTGACCAATCTTGTGCATCCAATAGGTGTTTTTTATCATTGGATGAACACTTAGGTTATTTTCGTCCTCCCTAGGCTAATTCTTATCCAATTAGGGTTTTTAACCAATCATGTGCATCCAATAAGTGTTTTGTGTCATTGGATGAACATTTAGGTCATTTTCGTCCTTCCTACACTTAATCTTGTCCAATTAGGGTTTCTAACCAATCTTGTGCATCCGATAGGTGTTTTTGTGTCATTGGATGAACAATTAGGTCATTTTCGTCCTCCCTAGGCTAATTCTTGTCCAACTAGGGTTTTTAACCAATCTTGTGCATCCGATAGGTGTTTTTGTGTCATTGGATGAATATTTAGGTTATTTTCGTCCTCCCTAGGCTAATTCTTATCCAATTAGGGTTTTTAACCAATCTTGTGTATCCAATAGGTGTTTTGTGTCATTGGATAAACATTTAGGTCATTTTCGTCCTCCCTACACTTTATCTTGTCCAATTAGGGTTTCTAACCAATCTTGTGTATCCAATAGATGTTTTGTGTCATTGCATGAACATTTAGGTCATTTTCGTCCTCCCTACAATTAATCTTGTCCAATTAGGGTTTTTAACCAATCTTGTGCATCCAATAGGTGTTTTGTGTCATTGGATGAACATTTAGGTCATTTTCGTCCTCCCTACACTTTATCTTGTCCAATTAGGGTTTCTAACCAATCTTGTGCATCCAATAGTTGTGTTTGTGTCATTGGATGAACATTTAGGTCATTTTCCTCCGCCCTAAACTTAATCTTGTCCAATTAGGGTTTCTAACCAATCTTGTGCATCCAAAAGGTGTTTTTGTGTCATTGGATGAACAATTAGGTCATTTTCGTCCACCCTAGGCTAGTTCTTGTCCAATTAGGGATTTTAACCAATCTTGTGCATCCAATAGGCGTTTTTGTGTTATTGGATGAACATTTAGGTCATTTTCGTCCTCCCTACACTTAATCTTGTCCAATAAGGGTTTTTAACCAATCTTGTGCATCGAATAGGTGTTTTGTGTCATTGGATGAACATTTAGGTCATTTTCGTCCTCCCTACACTTAATTTTGTCCAATTAGGGTTTTTAACCAATCTTGTGCATCCAATAGGTGTTTTGTGTCATTGGATGAACATTTAGGTTATTTTCGTCCTCCCTACACTTTATCTTGTCCAATTAGGGTTTCTAACAAATCTTGTGCGTCCAATTGCTGTTTTTGTGTCATTTGATGAACAATTAGGTCATTTTCGTCCCCCCTAGGATAATTCTTGTCCAATTAGGGTTTTTAACCAATCATGTGCATCCAATAAGTGTTTTGTGTCATTGGATGAACATTTAGGTCATTTTCGTCCTCCCCACACTTAATCTTGTCCAATTAGGGTTTCTAACCAATCTTGTGCATCCGATAGGTGTTTTTGTGTCATTGGATGAACAATTAGGTCATTTTCGTCCTCCCTAGGCTAATTCTTGTCCAACTAGGGTTTTTAACCAATCTTGTGCATCCGATAGGTGTTTTTGTGTCATTGGATGAATATTTAGGTTATTTTCGTCCTCCCTAGGCTAACTCTTATCCAATTAGGGTTTTTAACCAATCTTGTGTATCCAATAGGTGTTTTGTGTCATTGGATAAACATTTAGGTCATTTTCGTCCTCCCTACACTTTATCTTGTCCAATTAGGGTTTCTAACCAATCTTGTGTATCCAATAGGTGTTTTGTGTCATTGGATGAACATTTAGGTCATTTTCGTCCTCCCTACACTTAATCTTGTCCAATTAGGGTTTTTAACCAATCTTGTGCATCCAATAGGTGTTTTGTGTCATTGGATGAACATTTAGGTCATTTTCGTCCTCTCTACACGTAATCTTGTGCAACTAGGATTTTTAACCAATCTTGTGCATCGAATAGGTATTTTGTGTCATTGGATGAACATTTAGGTCATTTTCGTCCTTCCTACACATAATCTTGTCCAATTACGGTTTTTAACCAATCTTGTGCATCGAATAGGTGTTTTTGTGTCATTGGATGAACAATTAGGTCATTTTCGTCCACCCTAGGCTAATTCTTGTCCAATTAGGGATTTTAACCAATCTTGTGCATCCAATAGGTGTTTTTGTGTCATTGGATGAACATTTAGGTCATTTTCGTCCTCCCTACACTTAATCTTGTCCAATTAGGGTTTTTAACCAATCTTGTGCATCCAATAGGTGTTTTTGTGTCATTGGATGAACATTTAGGTCATTTTCGTCCTCCCTACACTTAATCTTGTCCAATTAGGGTTTTTAACCAATCTTGTTCATTCAATAGGTGTGTTGTGTCATTGGATGAATATTTAGGTCATTTTCGTGCTCCCTAAACTTAATCTTGTCCAATTAGGGTTTTTAACCAATCTTGTGCATCCAATAGGTGTTTTGTGTCATTGGATGAACATTTAGGTCATTTTCGTCCTCCCTAAACTTAATCTTGTCCAATTAGGGTTTCTAACCAATCTTGTGCATCCAATTGGTGTTTTTGTGTCATTGGATGAACAATTAGGTCATTTTCGTCCTCCCTATGATAATTCTTATCCAATTAGGGTTTTTAACCAATCTTGTGCATCCAATAGGTGTTTTGTGTCATTGGATGAACATTTAGGTCATTTTCGTCCTCCCTAAACTTAATCTTGTCCAATTAGGGTTTTTAACCAATCTTGTGCATCAGTAGGTGTTTTGTGTCATTGGATGAACATTTTAGGTCATTTTCGTCCTCCCTACACTTTATCTTTTCCAATTAGGGTTTCTAACCAATCTTGTGCATCCAATTGGTGTTTTTGTGTCATTGGATGAACAATTAGGTCATTTTCATCCTCCCTATGATAATTCTTGTCCAATTAGGGTTTTTAACCAATCTTGTGCATCCAATAGGTGTTTTGTGTCATTGGATGAACATTTAGGTCATTTTCGTCCTCCCTACACTTTATCTTGTCCAATTAGGGTTTCTAACCAATCTTGTGCATCCAATAGTTGTGTTTGTGTCATTGGATGAACATTTAGGTCATTTTCATCCTCCCTAAACTTAATCTTGTCCAATTAGGGTTTCTAACCAATCTTGTGCATCCAAAAGGTGTTTTTGTGTCATTGGATGAACAATTAGGTCATTTTCGTCCACCCTAAGCTAGTTCTTGTCCAATTAGGGATTTTAACCAATCTTGTGCATCCAATAGGTGTTTTTGTGTTATTGGATGAACATTTAGGTCATTTTCGTCCTCCCTACACTTAATCTTGTCCAATAAGGGTTTTTAACCAATCTTGTGCATCGAAGAGGTGTTTTGTGTCATTGGATGAACATTTAGGTCATTTTCGTCCTCCCTACACTTAATTTTGTCCAATTAGGGTTTTTAACCAATCTTGTGCATCCAATAGGTGTTTTGTGTCATTGGATGAACATTTAGGTTATTTTCGTCCTCCCTACACTTTATCTTGTCCAATTAGGGTTTCTAACAAATCTTGTGCGTCCAATTGCTGTTTTTGTGTCATTTGATGAACAATTAGGTCATTTTCGTCCCCCCTAGGATAATTCTTGTCCAATTAGGGTTTTTAACTAATCTTGTGCATCCAATAGGTGTTTTGTGTCATTGGATGAACATTTAGGTTATTTTCGTCCTCCCTACACTTTATCTTGTCCAATTAGGGTTTCTAACAAATCTTGTGCGTCCAATTGCTGTTTTTGTGTCATTTGATGAACAATTAGATCATTTTCGTCCTCCCTAGGCTAATTCTTATCCAATTAGGGTTTTTAACCAATCTTGTGCATCCAATAAGTGTTTTGTGTCATTGCATGAACATTTAGGTCATTTTCGTCCTCCCTACACTTAATCTTGTCCAACTAGGATTTTTAACCAATCTTGTGCATCCAATAGGTGTTTTGTGTCATCAAATGAACATTTAGGTCATTTTCGTCCTCCCTACACTTTATCTTGTCCAATTAGGGTTTCAAACCAATCTTGTGCATCCAATTGGTGTTTTTGTGTCATTGGATGAACATTTAGGTCATTTTCGTCGTCCCGACACTTAATCTTGTCCAACTATGGTTTTTAACCAATCTTGTGCATCCGATAGGTGTTTTTGTGTCATTGGATGAACATTTAGGTCATTTTCGTCCTCCCTACACTTTATCTTATCCAATTAGGGTTTCTAACCAATCTTGTGCGTCCAATTGGTGTTTTTGTGTCATTTGATGAACAATTAGGTCATTTTCGTCCCCCCTAGGATAATTCTTGTCCAATTAGGGTTTTTAACCAATCTTGTGCATCCAATAGGTGTTTTGTGTCATTGGATGAACACTTAGATCAATTTCGTCCTCCCTAGGCTAATTCTTATCCATTTAGGGTTTTTAACCAATCTTGTGCATCCAATACGTGTTTTGTGTCATTGGATGAACATTTAGGTCATTTTCGTCCTCCCTACACTTAATCTTGTCCAACTAGGGTTTTTAACCAATCTTGTGCATCCAATAAGTGTTTTGTGTCATCAAATGAACATTTAGGTTATTTTCGTCCTCCCTACAGTTTATCTTGTCCAATTAGGGTTTCTAACCAATCTTGTGCATCCAATTGGTGTTTTTGTGTCATTGGATGAACATTTAGGTCATTTTCGCTCTCCCTACACTTTATCGTGTCCAATTAGGGTTTCTAACCAATCTAGTGCATCCAATTGGTTTTATTGGGTCATTGGATGAACAATTAGGTCATTTTCGTCCTCCCTAGGATAATTCTCGTCCAATTAGGGTTTTTAACAAATCTTGTGCATCCAATAAGTGTTTTTGTGTCATTGGATGAACATTTAGGTCATTTTCGTCCTCCCTAGGCTAATTCTTATCCAATTAGGGTTTTTAACCAATCTTGTGCATCCAATAGGTATTTTGTGTCATTGGATGAACATTTAGGTCATTTTCGCTCTCCCTACACTTTATCGTGTCCAATTAGGGTTTCTAACCAATCTAGTGCATCCAATTGGTGTTATTGGGTCATTGGATGAACATTTAGGTCATTTTCGTCCTCCCTAGGCTAATTCTTATCCAATTAGGGTTTTTAACCAATCTTGTGCATCCAATAGGTGTTTTTTATCATTGGACGAACACTTAGGTTATTTTCGTCCTCCCTAGGCTAATTCTTATCCAATTAGGGTTTTTGACCAATCTTGTGCATCCAATAGGTGTTTTTTTATCATTGGATGAACACGTAGGTTATTTTCTTCCTCCCTAGGCTAATTCTTATCCAATTAGGGTTTTTAACCAATCATGTGCATCCAATAAGTGTTTTGTGTCATTGGATGAATATTTAGGTCATTTTCGTCCTCCCTACACTTAATCTTGTCCAATTAGGGTTTCTAACCAATCTTGTGCATCCGATAGGTGTTTTTGTGTCATTGGATGAACAATTAGGTCATTTTCGTCCTCCCTAGGCTAATTCTTGTCCAACTAGGGTTTTTAACCAATCTTGTGCATCCGATAGGTGTTTTTGTGTCATTGGATGAATATTTAGGTTATTTTCGTCCTCCCTAGGCTAATTCTTATCCAATTAGGGTTTTTAACCAATCTTGTGTATCCAATAGGTGTTTTGTGTCATTGGATAAACATTTAGGTCATTTTCGTCCTCCCTACACTTTATCTTGTCCAATTAGGGGTTCTAACCAATCTTGTGTATCCAATAGATGTTTTGTGTCATTGGATGAACATTTAGGTCATTTTCGTCCTCCCTACAATTAATCTTGTCCAATTAGGGTTTTTAACCAATCTTGTGCATCCAATAGGTGTTTTGTGTCATTGGATGAACATTTAGGTCATTTTCGTCCTCCCTACACTTTATCTTGTCCAATTAGGGTTTCTAACCAATCTTGTGCATCCAATAGTTGTGTTTGTGTCATTGGATGAACATTTAGGTCATTTTCCTCCGCCCTAAACTTAATCTTGTCCAATTAGGGTTTCTAACCAATCTTGTGCATCCAAAAGGTGTTTTTGTGTCATTGGATGAA
>JBBPBS010000647.1:1905782-1946970 GCA_037974835.1 Cicer judaicum
TCCAATTGGTTTTATTGGGTCATTGGATGAACAATTAGGTCATTTTCGTCCTCCCTAGGATAATTCTCGTCCAATTAGGGTTTTTAACAAATCTTGTGCATCCAATAAGTGTTTTTGTGTCATTGGATGAACATTTAGGTCATTTTCGTCCTCCCTAGGCTAATTCTTATCCAATTAGGGTTTTTAACCAATCTTGTGCATCCAATAGGTATTTTGTGTCATTGGATGAACATTTAGGTCATTTTCGCTCTCCCTACACTTTATCGTGTCCAATTAGGTTTTCTAACCAATCTAGTGCATCCAATTGGTGTTATTGGGTCATTGGATGAACATTTAGGTCATTTTCGTCCTCCCTAGGCTAATTCTTATCCAATTAGGGTTTTTAACCAATCTTGTGCATCCAATAGGTATTTTGTGTCATTGGATGAACATTTAGGTCATTTTCGCTCTCCCTACACTTTATCGTGTCCAATTAGGGTTTCTAACCAATCTAGTGCATCCAATTGGTGTTATTGGGTCATTGGATGAACATTTAGGTCATTTTCGTCCTCCCTAGGATAATTCTCGTCCAATTAGGGTTTTTAACAAATCTTGTGCATCCAATAGGTGTTTTTGTGTCATTGGATGAACATTTAGGTCATTTTCGTCCTCCCTAGGCTAATTCTTATCCAATTAGGGTTTTTGACCAATCTTGTGCATCCAATAGGAGTTTTTTATCATTGGATGAACACTTAGGTTATTTTCGTCCTCCCTAGGCTAATTCTTATCCAATTAGGGTTTTTGACCAATCTTGTGCATCCAATAGGTGTTTTTTATCATTGGATGAACACTTAGGTTATTTTCGTCCTCCCTAGGCTAATTCTTATCCAATTAGGGTTTTTAACCAATCATGTGCATCCAATAAGTGTTTTGTGTCATTGGATGAACATTTAGGTCATTTTCGTCCTCCCTACACTTAATCTTGTCCAATTAGGGTTTCTAACCAATCATGTGCATCCGATAGGTGTTTTTGTGTCATTGGATGAACAATTAGGTCATTTTCGTCCTCCCTAGGCTAATTCTCGTCCAATTAGGGTTTGTAACTAATCTTGTGCATCCAATAGGTGTTTTGTGTCATTGAATGAACATTTAGGTTATTTTCGTCCTCCCTACACTTAATCTTGTGCAATTTGGGTTTTTAACCAATCTTGTGCATCCAATAGGTGTTTTGTGTCATTGGATGAATATTTAGGCCATTTTCGTCCTCCCTACACTTAATCTTGTCCAATTAGGGTTTTTAACCAATCTTGTGCATCCAATAGGTGTTTTGTGTCATTGGATGAACATTTAGGTCATTTTCGTCCTCCCTACACTTAATGTTGTCCAATTAGGGTTTTTAACCAATCTTGTGCATCCATTAGGTGTTTTTGTGTCATTGGATGAACATTTAGGTCATTTTCGTCCTCCCTACACTTAATCTTGTCCAATTAGGGTTTTTAACCAATCTTGTGCATCCAATAGGTGTTTTGTGTCATTGGATGAACATTTAGGTTATTTTCGTCCTCCCTACACTTTATCTTGTCCAATTAGGGTTTCTAACAAATCTTGTGCGTCCAATTGGTGTTTTTGTGTCATTTGATGAACAATTAGGTCATTTTCGTCCCCCCTAGGATAATTCTTGTCCAATTAGGGTTTTTAACCAATCTTGTGCATCCAGTAGGTGTTTTGTGTCATTGGATGAACACTTAGATCATTTTCGTCCTCCCTAGGGTAATTCTTATCCAATTAGGGTTTTTAACCAATCTTGTGCATCCAATAGGTGTTTTGTGTCATTGGATGAACATTTAGGTCATTTTCGTCCTCCCTACACTTAATCTTGTCCAACTAGGGTTTTTAACCAATCTTGTGCATCCAATAGGTGTTGTGTTATCAAATGACCATTTAGGTCATTTTCGTCCTCCCTAAACTTAATCTTGTCCAACTAGGGTTTTTAACCAATCTTGTGCATCCAATAGGTGTTTTGTGTCATCAAATGAACGTTTAGGTCATTTTCGTCCTCCCTACACTTTATCTTGTCCAATAGGGTTTCTAACCAATCTTGTGCATCCAATTGGTGTTTTTGTGTCATTGGATGAACATTTAGGTCATTTTCGTCCTCCCTACACTTAATCTTGTCCAATTAGGGTTTTTAACCAATCTTGTGCATCCAATAGGTGTTTTGTGTCATTGGATGAATATTTAGGTCATTTTCGTCCTCCCTACACTTAATCTTGTCCAATTAGGGTTTCTAACCAATCTTGTGCATCCGATAGGTGTTTTTGTGTCATTGGATGAACAATTAGGTCATTTTCGTCCTCCCTAGGCTAATTCTTGTCCAACTAGGGTTTTTAACCAATCTTGTGCATCCGATAGGTGTTTTTGTGTCATTGGATGAATATTTAGGTTATTTTCGTCCTCCCTAGGCTAATTCTTATCCAATTAGGGTTTTTGACCAATCTTGTGCATCCAATAGGTGTTTTTTATCATTGGATGAACACTTAGGTTATTTTCGTCCTCCCTAGGCTAATTCTTATCCAATTAGGGTTTTTAACCAATCATGTGCATCCAATAAGTGTTTTGTGTCATTGGATGAACATTTAGGTCATTTTCGTCCTTCCTACACTTAATCTTGTCCAATTAGGGTTTCTAACCAATCTTGTGCATCCGATAGGTGTTTTTGTGTCATTGGATGAACAATTAGGTCATTTTCGTCCTCCCTAGGCTAATTCTTGTCCAACTAGGGTTTTTAACCAATCTTGTGCATCCGATAGGTGTTTTTGTGTCATTGGATGAATATTTAGGTTATTTTCGTCCTCCCTAGGCTAATTCTTATCCAATTAGGGTTTTTAACCAATCTTGTGTATCCAATAGGTGTTTTGTGTCATTGGATAAACATTTAGGTCATTTTCGTCCTCCCTACACTTTATCTTGTCCAATTAGGGTTTCTAACCAATCTTGTGTATCCAATAGATGTTTTGTGTCATTGCATGAACATTTAGGTCATTTTCGTCCTCCCTACAATTAATCTTGTCCAATTAGGGTTTTTAACCAATCTTGTGCATCCAATAGGTGTTTTGTGTCATTGGATGAACATTTAGGTCATTTTCGTCCTCCCTACACTTTATCTTGTCCAATTAGGGTTTCTAACCAATCTTGTGCATCCAATAGTTGTGTTTGTGTCATTGGATGAACATTTAGGTCATTTTCCTCCGCCCTAAACTTAATCTTGTCCAATTAGGGTTTCTAACCAATCTTGTGCATCCAAAAGGTGTTTTTGTGTCATTGGATGAACAATTAGGTCATTTTCGTCCACCCTAGGCTAGTTCTTGTCCAATTAGGGATTTTAACCAATCTTGTGCATCCAATAGGCGTTTTTGTGTTATTGGATGAACATTTAGGTCATTTTCGTCCTCCCTACACTTAATCTTGTCCAATAAGGGTTTTTAACCAATCTTGTGCATCGAATAGGTGTTTTGTGTCATTGGATGAACATTTAGGTCATTTTCGTCCTCCCTACACTTAATTTTGTCCAATTAGGGTTTTTAACCAATCTTGTGCATCCAATAGGTGTTTTGTGTCATTGGATGAACATTTAGGTTATTTTCGTCCTCCCTACACTTTATCTTGTCCAATTAGGGTTTCTAACAAATCTTGTGCGTCCAATTGCTGTTTGTGTGTCATTTGATGAACAATTAGGTCATTTTCGTCCCCCCTAGGATAATTCTTGTCCAATTAGGGTTTTTAACTAATCTTGTGCATCCAATAGGTGTTTTGTGTCATTGGATGAACATTTAGGTTATTTTCGTCCTCCCTACACTTTATCTTGTCCAATTAGGGTTTCTAACAAATCTTGTGCGTCCAATTGCTGTTTTTGTGTCATTTGATGAACAATTAGATCATTTTCGTCCTCCCTAGGCTAATTCTTATCCAATTAGGGTTTTTAACCAATCTTGTGCATCCAATAAGTGTTTTGTGTCATTGCATGAACATTTAGGTCATTTTCGTCCTCCCTACACTTAATCTTGTCCAACTAGGATTTTTAACCAATCTTGTGCATCCAATAGGTGTTTTGTGTCATCAAATGAACATTTAGGTCATTTTCGTCCTCCCTACACTTTATCTTGTCCAATTAGGGTTTCAAACCAATCTTGTGCATCCAATTGGTGTTTTTGTGTCATTGGATGAACATTTAGGTCATTTTCGTCGTCCCGACACTTAATCTTGTCCAACTATGGTTTTTAACCAATCTTGTGCATCCGATAGGTGTTTTTGTGTCATTGGATGAACATTTAGGTCATTTTCGTCCTCCCTACACTTTATCTTATCCAATTAGGGTTTCTAACCAATCTTGTGCGTCCAATTGGTGTTTTTGTGTCATTTGATGAACAATTAGGTCATTTTCGTCCCCCCTAGGATAATTCTTGTCCAATTAGGGTTTTTAACCAATCTTGTGCATCCAATAGGTGTTTTGTGTCATTGGATGAACACCTAGATCATTTTCGTCCTCCCTAGGCTAATTCTTATCCATTTAGGGTTTTTAACCAATCTTGTGCATCCAATACGTGTTTTGTGTCATTGGATGAACATTTAGGTCATTTTCGTCCTCCCTACACTTAATCTTGTCCAACTAGGGTTTTTAACCAATCTTGTGCATCCAATAAGTGTTTTGTGTCATCAAATGAACATTTAGGTTATTTTCGTCCTCCCTACAGTTTATGTTGTCCAATTAGGGTTTCTAACCAATCTTGTGCATCCAATTGGTGTTTTTGTGTCATTGGATGAACATTTAGGTCATTTTCGCTCTCCCTACACTTTATCGTGTCCAATTAGGGTTTCTAACCAATCTAGTGCATCCAATTGGTTTTATTGGGTCATTGGATGAACAATTAGGTCATTTTCGTCCTCCCTAGGATAATTCTCGTCCAATTAGGGTTTTTAACAAATCTTGTGCATCCAATAAGTGTTTTTGTGTCATTGGATGAACATTTAGGTCATTTTCGTCCTCCCTAGGCTAATTCTTATCCAATTAGGGTTTTTAACCAATCTTGTGCATCCAATAGGTATTTTGTGTCATTGGATGAACATTTAGGTCATTTTCGCTCTCCCTACACTTTATCGTGTCCAATTAGGGTTTCTAACCAATCTAGTGCATCCAATTGGTGTTATTGGGTCATTGGATGAACATTTAGGTCATTTTCGTCCTCCCTAGGCTAATTCTTATCCAATTAGGGTTTTTAACCAATCTTGTGCATCCAATAGGTGTTTTTTATCATTGGACGAACACTTAGGTTATTTTCGTCCTCCCTAGGCTAATTCTTATCCAATTAGGGTTTTTGACCAATCTTGTGCATCCAATAGGTGTTTTTTATCATTGGATGAACACGTAGGTTATTTTCTTCCTCCCTAGGCTAATTCTTATCCAATTAGGGTTTTTAACCAATCATGTGCATCCAATAAGTGTTTTGTGTCATTGGATGAATATTTAGGTCATTTTCGTCCTCCCTACACTTAATCTTGTCCAATTAGGGTTTCTAACCAATCTTGTGCATCCGATAGGTGTTTTTGTGTCATTGGATGAACAATTAGGTTATTTTCGTCCTCCTTAGGCTAATTCTTATCCAATTAGGGTTTTTAACCATTCTTGTGCATCCAATAGGTGTTTTGTGTCATTGGATGAACATTTAAGTCATTTTCGTCCTCCATACACTTAATCTTGTCCAATTAGGGTTTTTTACCAATCTTGTGCATCCAATAGGTGTTTTGTGTCATTGGATGAACATTTAGGTCATTTTTGTCCTCCCTACACTTTATCTTATCCAATTAGGGTTTCTAACCAATCTTGTGCATCCAATTGGTGTTTTTGTGTCATTGGATGAACAATTAGGTCATTTTCGTCCTCCCTAGGATAATTCTTGTCCAATTAGGGTTTTTAACAAATCTTGTGCATCCAATAGGTGTTTTTGTGTCATTGGATGAACACTTAGGTCATTTTCGTCCTCCCTAGGATAATTCTTGTCCAATTAGGGTTTTTAACAAATCTTGTGCATCCAATAGGTGTTTTTGTGTCATTGGATGAACACTTAGGTTATTTTCGTCCTCCCTAGGCAAATTCTTATCCAATTAGGGTTTTTATCCAATCTTGTGCATCCAATAGGTGTTTTTGTGTCATTGGATGAACATTTAGGTCATTTTCGTCCTCCCTAGGCTAATTCTTATCCAATTAGGGTTTTTGACAAATCTTGTGCATCCAATAAGTGTTTTTTATCATTGGATGAACACTTAGGTTATTTTTGTCCTCCCTAGGCTAATTCTTATCCAATTAGGGTTTTTAACCAATCATGTGCATCCAATAAGTGTTTTGTGTCATTGGATGAACATTTAGGTCATTTTCGTCCTCCCTACACTTAATCTTGTCCAATTAGGGTTTCTAACCAATCTTGTGCATCCGATAGGTGTTTTTGTGTCATTGGATGAACAATTAGGTCATTTTCGTCCTCCCTAGGCTAATTCTTGTCCAATTAGGGTTTTTAACCAATCTTGTCCATCCAATATGTGTTTTGTGTCATTGGATGAATATTTAGGCCATTTTCGTCCTCCCTACACTTAATCTTGTCCAACTAGGATTTTTAACCAATCTTGTGCATCCAATAGGTGTTTTGTGTCATTGGATGAACATTTAAGTCATTTTCGTCCTCCCTACACTTAATCTTGTCCAATTAGGGTTTTTTACCAATCTCGTGCATCCAATAGGTGTTTTGTGTCATTGGATGAACATTTAGGTCATTTTTGTCCTCCCTACACTTTATCTTATCCAATTAGGGTTTCTAACCAATCTTGTGCATCCAATTGGTGTTTTTGTGTCATTGGATGAACAATTAGGTCATTTTCGTCCTCCCTAAACTTAATCTTGTCCAATTAGGGTTTCTAACCAATCTTGTGCATCCAATAGCTGTGTTTGTGTCATTGGATGAACAATTAGGTCATTTTCGTCCTCCCTAGGCTAATTCTTGTCCAATTAGGATTTTTAACCAATATTGTGCATCCAATAGGTGTTTTGTGTCATTTGATGAATATTTAGGTCATTTTCGTCCACCCTACACTTAATCTTGTCCAATTAGGGTTTTTAACCAATCTTGTGCATCCAATAGGGGTTTTGTGTCATTGGATCAATATTTAGGTCATTTTCGTCCTCCCTACACTTAATCTTGCCTATTAGGGTTTTTAACCAATTTTGTGCATCCAATAGGTATTTTGTGTCATTGGATGAATATTTAGGTCATTTTCGCTCTCCCTACACTTTATCTTGTCCAATTAGGGTTTCTAACCAATCTTGTGCATCCAATTGGTGTTTTTGTGTCATTGGATGAACAATTAGGTCATTTTCGTCCTCCCTAGGATAATTCTTGTCCAATTAGGGTTTTTAACAAATCTTGTGCATCCAATAGGTGTTTTTGTGTCATTGGATGAACACTTAGGTTATTTTCGTCCTCCCTAGGCTAATTCTTATCCAATTAGGGTTTCTAACCAATCTAGTGCATCCAATTGGTGTTTTTGTGGCATTGGATGAACAATTAGGTCATTTTCGTCCTCCCTAAACTTAATCTTGTCCAATTAGGGTTTCTAACCAATCTTGTGCATCCAATAGGTGTGTTTGTGTCATTGGATGAACAATTAGGTCATTTTCGTCCTCCCTAGGCTAATTCTTGTCCAATTAGGGTTTTTAACCAATATTGTGCATCCAATAGGTGTTTTGTGTCATTTGATGAATATTTAAGTCATTTTCGTCCTCCCTAGGCTAATTCTTATCCAATTAGGGTTTTTAACCAAACTTGTGCATCCAATAGGTGTTTTGTGTCATTGGATGAACATTTAGGTCATTTTCGTCCTCCCTAGGCTAATTCTTATCCAATTAGGGTTTTTAACCAATCTTGTGCATCCAATAGGTGTTTTGTGTCATTGGATGAACACTTAGGTCATTTTCGTCCTCCCTACACTTTATCTTGTCCAATTAGGGTTTCTAACCAATCTTGTGCATCCAATTAGTGTTTTTGTGTCAATGGATGAAGAATTAATCATTTTCGTCCTCCCTATGATAATTCTTGTCCAATTAGGGTTTTTAACCAATCTTGTGCATCCAATAGGTGTTTTGTGTCATTGGATGCACATTTAGGTCATTTTCGTCCTCCCTACACTTAATCTTGTTCAATTAGGGTTTCTGAGCAATCTTGTGCATCCGACAGGTGTTTTTGTGTCATTGGATGAACAATTAGGTCATTTTCGTCCTCCCTAGGCTAATTCTTGTCCAATTAGGGTTTTTAACCAATCCTGTGCATCCAATAGGTGTTTTGTGTCATTGGATGAACACTTAGTTCATTTTCGTCCTCCCTACACTTTATCTTGTTCAATTAGGGTTTCTAACCAATCTTGTGCATCCGATAGGTGTTTTTGTGTCATTGGATGAACAATTAGGTCATTTTCGTCCTCCCTAGGCTAATTCTTGTCCAATTAGGGTTTTTAACCAATCTTGTGCATCCAATAGGTGTTTTGTGTCATTGGATGAACATTTAGGTCATTTTCGTCCTCCTTATGCTAATTCTTATCCAATTAGTGTTTTTAACCAATCTTGTGCATCCAATAGGTGTTTTGTGTCATTGGATGAACATTTAGGTCATTTTCGTCCTCCCTACACTTAATCTTGTTCAATTAGGGTTTCTAACCAATCTTGTGCATCCGATAGGTGTTTTTGTGTCATTGGATGAACATTTATGTCATTTTCGTCCTCCCTACATTTAATCTTGTCCAATTAGGGTTTTTAACCAATCTTGTGCATCCAATAGGTGTTTTGTGTCATTAGATGAATATTTAGGTCATTTTCGTCCTCCCTACACTTAATCTTGTCCAATTAGGGTGTTTAACCAATCTGGTGCATCCAATAGGTGTCTTGTATCATTGGATGAACAATTAGGTCATTTTCGTCCTCCCTATGATAATTCTTGTCCAATTAGGGTTTTTAACCAATCTTGTGCATCCAATAGGTGTTTTGTGTCATTGGATGAACATTTAGGTCATTTTCGCTCTCCCTACACTTTATCTTATCCAATTAGGGTTTCTAACCAATCTTGTGCATCCAATTGGTGTTTTTGTGTCATTGGATGAACAATTAGGTCATTTTCGTCCTCCCTAGGATAATTCTTGTCCAATTAGGGTTTTTAACAAATCTTGTGCATCCAATACGTGTTTTGTGTCATTGGATGAACATTTAGGTCATTTTCGTCCTCCCTACACTTAATCTTGTCCAACTAGGGTTTTTAACCAATCTTGTGCATCCAATAAGTGTTTTGTGTCATCAAATGAACATTTAGGTCATTTTCGTCCTCCCTACAGTTTATCTTGTCCAATTAGGGTTTCTAACCAATCTTGTGCATCCAATTGGTGTTTTTGTGTCATTGGATGAACATTTAGGTCATTTTCGCTCTCCCTACACTTTATCGTGTCCAATTAAGGTTTCTAACCAATCTAGTGCATCCAATTGGTTTTATTGGGTCATTGGATGAACAATTAGGTCATTTTCGTCCTCCCTAGGATAATTCTCGTCCAATTAGGGTTTTTAACAAATCTTGTGCATCCAATAAGTGTTTTTGTGTCATTGGATGAACATTTAGGTCATTTTCGTCCTCCCTAGGCTAATTCTTATCCAATTAGGGTTTTTAACCAATCATGTGCATCCAATAGGTATTTTTTGTCATTGAATGAACATTTAGGTCATATTCGTCCTCCCTAAACTTAATCTTGTCCTACTAGGGTATTTAACCAATCTTGTGCATCGAATAGGTGTTTTGTGTTATTGGATGAATATTTAGGTCATTTTCGTCCTCCCAATACTTAATCTTGTCCAATTATGGTTTTTAACCAATCTTGTGCATCCAATAGGTGTTTTGTGTCATTGGATGAACATTTAGGTCATTTTCGTCCTCCCTAAACTTAATCTTGTCCAATTAGGGTTTCTAACCAATCTTGTGCATCCAATTGGTGTTTTTGTGTCATTGGATGAACAATTAGGTCATTTTCGTCCTCCCTAGGCTAATTCTTATCCAATTAGGGTTTTTAACCATTCTTGTGCATCCAATAGGTGTTTTGTGTCATTGGATGAACATTTAAGTTATTTTCGTCCTCCATACACTTAATCTTGTCCAATTAGGGTTTTTTACCAATCTTGTGCATCCAATAGGTGTTTTGTGTCATTGGATGAACATTTAGGTCATTTTTTCCTCCCTACACTTTATCTTATCCAATTAGGGTTTCTAACGAATCTTGTGCATCCAATTGGTGTTTTTGTGTCATTGGATGAACAATTAGGTCATTTTCGTCCTCCCTAGGATAATTCTTGTCCAATTAGGGTTTTTAACAAATCTTGTGCATCCAATAGGTGTTTTTGTGTCATTGGATGAACACTTAGGTCATTTTCGTCCTCCCTAGGATAATTCTTGTCCAATTAGGGTTTTTAACAAATCTTGTGCATCCAATAGGTGTTTTTGTGTCATTGGATGAACACTTAGGTTATTTTCGTCCTCCCTAGGCTAATTCTTATCCAATTAGGGTTGTTAACCAATCTTGTGCATCCAATAGGTGTTTTTGTGTCATTGGATGAACATTTAGGTCATTTTCGTCCTCCCTAGGCTAATTCTTATCCAATTAGGGTTTTTGACAAATCTTTTGCATCCAATAGGTGTTTTTTATCATTGGATGAACACTTAGGTTATTTTCGTCCTCCCTAGGCTAATTCTTATCCAATTAGGGTTTTTAACCAATCATGTGCATCCAATAAGTGTTTTGTGTCATTGGATGAACATTTAAGTCATTTTCGTCCTCCCTACACTTAATCTTGTCCAATTAGGGTTTCTAACCAAACTTGTGCATCCGATAGGTGTTTTTGTCTCATTGGATGAACAATTAGGTCATTTTCATCCTCCCTACGCTAATTCTTATCCAATTATGGTTTTTAACCAATCTTGTCGATCCAATAGGTGTTTTTGTGTCATTGGATGAACATTTAGGTCATTTTCGTCCTCCCTAGGCTAATTCTTATCCAATTAGGGTTTTTGACAAATCTTTTGCATCCAATAGGTGTTTTTTATCATTGGATGAACACTTAGGTTATTTTCGTCCTCCCTAGGCAAATTCTTATCCAATTAGGGTTTTTAACCAATCATGTGCATCCAATAAGTGTTTTGTGTCATTGGATGAACATTTAGGTCATTTTCGTCCTCCCTACACTTAATCTTGTCCAATTAGGGTTTCTAACCAATCTTGTGCATCCGATAGGTGTTTTTGTGTCATTGGATGAACAATTAGGTCATTTTCGTCCTCCCTAGGCTAATTCTTGTCCAATTAGGGTTTTTAACAAATCTTGTGCATCCAATAGGTGTTTTTGTGTCATTGGATGAACATTTAGGTCATCTTCGTCCTCCCTAGGCTAATTCTTATCCAATTAGGGTTTTTAACCAATCTTGTGCATCCAATAGGTATTTTGTGTCATTGGATGAACATTTAGGTCATTTTCGCTCTCCCTACACTTTATCGTGTCCAATTAGGGTTTCTAACCAATCTAGTGCATCCAATTGGTGTTATTGGGTCATTGGATGAACAATTAGGTCATTTTCGTCCTCCCTAGGATAATTCTCGTCCAATTAGGGTTTTTAACAAATCTTGTGCATCCAATAGGTGTTTTTGTGTCATTGGATGAACATTTAGGTCATTTTCGTCGTCCCTAGGCTAATTCTTATCCAATTAGGGTTTTTGACCAATCTTGTGCATCCAATAGGTGTTTTTTATCATTGGATGAACACTTAGGTTATTTTCGTCCTCCCTAGGCTAATTCTTATCCAATTAGGGTTTTTAACCAATCATGTGCATCCAATAAGTGTTTTGTGTCATTGGATGAACATTTAGGTCATTTTCGCTCTCCCTACACTTTATCGTGTCCAATTAGGGTTTCTAACCAATCTAGTGCATCCAATTGGTGTTATTGGGTCATTGGATGAACAATTAGGTCATTTTCGTCGTCCCTACACTTAATCTTGTCCAACTAGGGTTTTTAACCAATCTTGTGCATCCGATAGGTGTTTTTGTGTCATTGGATGAACATTTAGGTCATTTTCGTCCTCCCTAGGCTAATTCTTATCCAATTAGGGTTTTTAACCAATCTTGTGCATCCAATAGGTATTTTGTGTCATTGGATGAACATTTAGGTCATTTTCGCTCTCCCTACACTTTATCGTGTCCAATTAGGGTTTCTAACCAATCTAGTGCATCCAATTGGTGTTATTGGGTCATTGGATGAACAATTAGGCCATTTTCGTCCTCCCTAGGATAATTCTCGTCCAATTAGGGTTTTTAACCAATCTTGTGCATCCAATAGGTGTTTTGTGTCATTGGATGAACATTTAGGTCATTTTCGTCCTCCCTAGGCTAATTCTTATCCAATTAGGGTTTTTAACCAATCTTGTGCATCCAATAGGTATTTTGTGTCATTGGATGAACATTTAGGTCATTTTCGCTCTCCCTACACTTTATCGTGTCCAATTAGGGTTTCTAACCAATCTTGTGCATCCAATTGGTGTTTTTGTGTCATTGGATGAACAATTAGGTCATTTTCGTCCTCCCTAGGATAATTCTTGTCCAATTAGGGTTTTTAACCAATCTTGTGCATCCAATATGTGTTTTGTGTCATTGGATCAATATTTGGGCCATTTTCGTCCTCCCTAGGCTAATTTTTATCCAATTAGGGTTTTTAACAAATCATGTGCATCCAATAGATGTTTTGTGTCACTGGATGAACATTTAGGTCATTTTCGTCCTCCCTACACTTAATATTGTCCAATTAGGGTTTTTAACCAATCTTGTGCATCCAATAGGTATTTTGTGTCATTGGATGAACATTTAGGTCATTTTCGTCCCCCCTACACTTAATCTTGTCCAATTAGGGTTTTTAAACAATCTTGTGCACCCAATAGGTGTTTTGTGTCATTGGATGAACATTTAGGTCATTTTCGTCCTCCCTACACTTAATCTTGTCCAATTAGGGTTTTTAACCAATCTTGTGCATCCAATAGGTGTTTTGTGTCATTGGAAGAACATTTAGGTCATTTTCGTATTTTCGTCCTCCCTACGCTTAATCTTGTCCAATTAGGGTTTTTAACCAATCTTGTGCATCCAATAGGTGTTTTGTGTCATTGGATGAACAATTAGGTCATTTTCGTCCTCCCTAGGCTAATTCTTGTCCAATTAGGGTTTTTAACCAATCTTGTGCATCCAATAGATGTTTTGTGTCATTGGATGAACATTTAGGTCATTTTCGTCCTCCCTACACTTAATCTTGTCCAATTAGGGTTTTTAACCAATCTTGTTCATTCAATAGGTGTGTTGTGTCATTGGATGAATATTTAGGTCATTTTCGTCCTCCCTAAACGTAATCTTGTCCAATTAGGGTTTTTAACCAATCTTGTACATCCAATAGGTGTTTTGTGTCATTGGATGAACATTTAGGTCATTTTCGTCCTCCCTAAACTTAATCTTGTCCAATTAGGGTTTCTAACCAATCTTGTGCATCCAATTGGTGTTTTTGTGTCATTGGATGAACAATTAGGTCATTTTCGTCCTCCCTAGGATAATTCTTGTCCAATTAGGGTTTTTAACAAATCTTGTGCATCCAATAGGTGTTTTTGTGTCATTGGATGAACACTTAGGTCATTTTCGTCCTCCCTAGGATAATTCTTGTCCAATTAGGGTTTTTAACAAATCTTGTGCATCCAATAGGTGTTTTTGTGTCATTGGATGAACACTTAGGTTATTTTCGTCCTCCCTAGGCAAATTCTTATCCAATTAGGGTTTTTATCCAATCTTGTGCATCCAATAGGTGTTTTTGTGTCATTGGATGAACATTTAGGTCATTTTCGTCCTCCCTAGGCTAATTCTTATCCAATTAGGGTTTTTGACAAATCTTGTGCATCCAATAAGTGTTTTTTATCATTGGATGAACACTTAGGTTATTTTTGTCCTCCCTAGGCTAATTCTTATCCAATTAGGGTTTTTAACCAATCATGTGCATCCAATAAGTGTTTTGTGTCATTGGATGAACATTTAGGTCATTTTCGTCCTCCCTACACTTAATCTTGTCCAATTAGGGTTTCTAACCAATCTTGTGCATCCGATAGGTGTTTTTGTGTCATTGGATGAACAATTAGGTCATTTTCGTCCTCCCTAGGCTAATTCTTGTCCAATTAGGGTTTTTAACCAATCTTGTCCATCCAATATATGTTTTGTGTCATTGGATGAACATTTAGGCCATTTTCGTCCTCCCTACACTTAATCTTGTCCAACTAGGATTTTTAACCAATCTTGTGCATCGAATATGTATTTGGTGTCATTGGATGAACATTTAGGTCATTTTCGTCCTTCCTACACATAATCTTGTCCAATTACGGTTTTTAACCAATCTTGTGCATCCAATAGGTGTTTTGTGTCATTGGATGAACATTTAGGTCGTTTTCGTCCTCCCTACACTTAATCTTGTCTAATTAGGGTTTTTAACCAATCTTGTGCATCCAATGGGTGGTTTTGTGTCATTGGATGAACATTTAGGTTATTTTCGTCCTCCCTAGGCTAATTCTTGTCCAATTAGGGTTTTTAACCAATCTTGTGCATCCAATAGTTGTGTTTGTGTCATTGGATAAAGATTTAGGTCATTTTCGTCCTCCCTAAACTTAATCTTGTCCAATTAGGGTTTCTAACCAATCTTGTGCATCCAATTGGTGTTTTTGTGTCATTGGATGAACAATTAGGTCATTTTCGTTCTCCCTAGGGTAATTCTTGTCCAATTATGGTTTTTAACCAATCTTGTGCATCCAATAGGTGTTTTGCGTCATTGGATGAACATTTAGGTCATTTTCGTCCTCCCTAAACTTAATCTTGTCCAATTAGGGTTTCTAACAAATCTTGTGCATCCAATAGGTGTTTTTGTGTCATTGGATGAACACTTAGGTCATTTTCGTCCTCTCTAGGATAATTCTTGTCCAATTAGGGTTTTTAACAATTCTTGTGCATCCAATAGGTGTTTTTGTGTCATTGGATGAACACTTAGGTTATTTTCGTCCTCCCTAGGCTAATTCTTATCCAGTTATGGTTTTTAACCAATCTTGTGCTTCCAATAGGTGTTTTTGTGTCATTGGATGAACATTTAGGTCATTTTCGTCCTCCCTAGGCTAATTCTTATCCAATTAGGGTTTTTGACAAATCTTGTGCATCCAATAGGTGTTTTTTATCATTGGATGAACACTTAGGTTATTTTCGTCCTCCCTAGGCTAATTCTTATCCAATTAGGGTTTTTAACCAATCATATGCATCCAATAAGTGTTTTGTGTCATTGGATGAACATTTAGGTCATTTTCGTCCTCCCTACACTTAATCTTGTCCAACTAGGATTTTTAACCAATCTTGTGCATTGAATAGGTATTTTATGTCATTGGATGAACATTTAGGTCATTTTCGTCATTCCTACACATAATCTTGTGCAATTACGGTTTTTAACCAATCTTGTGCATCCAATAGGTGTTTTGTGTCATTGGATGAACATTTAGGTCATTTTCGTCCTCCCTACACTTAATCTTGTCTAATTAGGGTTTTTAACCAATCTTGTGCATCCAATGGGTGTTTTTGTGTCATTGGATGAACATTTAGGTTATTTTCGTCCTCCCTAGGCTAATTCTTGTCCAATTAGGGTTTTTAACCAATCTTGTGCATCCAATAGGTGTTTGTGTCATTGGATGAACATTTAGGTCATTTTCATCCTCCCTAAGCTTATGCTTGTCCAATTAGGGTTTCTAACAAATCTTGTGCATCCAATAGTTGTGTTTGTGTCATTGGATAAAGATTTAGGTCATTTTCGTCCACCCTAAACTTAATCTTGTCCAATTAGGGTTTCTAACCAATCTTGTGCATCCAATAGGTGTTTTTGTGTCAATGGATGAACAATTAGGTCATTTTCGTCTTCCCTAGGCTAATTCTTGTCCAACTAGGGTTTTTAACCAATCTTGTCCATCCCATATGTGTTTTGTGTCATTGGATGAACGTTTAGGTTATTTTCGTCCTCCCTAAACTTAATCTTGTCCTACTATGGTTTTTAACCAATCTTGTGCATGGAATAGGTGTTTTGTGTTATTGGATGAACATTTAGGTCATTTTCGTCCTCCCTACACTTAATCTTGTCCAATTATGGTTTTTAACCAATCTTGTGCATCCAATAGATGTTTTGTGTCATTGGATGAACATTTAGGTCATTTTCGCTCTCCCTACACTTTATCTTGTCCAATTAGGGTTTCTAACCAATATCCAATTGGTGTTTTTGTGTCATTGGATGAACAATTAGGTCATTTTCGTCCTCCCTAGGATAATTCTTGTCCAATTAGGGTTTTTAACAAATCTTGTGCATCCAATAGGTCTGTTGTGTCATCGGATGAACATTTAGGTCATTTTCGTCCTCCCTACACTTTATCTTGTCCAATTAGGGTTTCTAACCAATCTTGTGCATCCAATTGGTGTTTTTGTGTCATTGGATGAACATTTAGGTCATTTTCGTCCTCCCTACACTTTATCGTGTCCAATTAGGGTTTCTAACCATTTAGTGCATCCAATTGGTGTTATTGGGTCATTGGATGTACAATTAGGTCATTTTCGTCCTCCCTAGGATAATTGTCGTCCAATTAGGGTTTTTAACAAATCTTGTGCATCCAATAGGTGTTTTTGTGTCATTGGATGAACATTTAGGTCATTTTCGTCCTCCCTAGGCTAATTCTTATCCAATTAGGGTTTTTGACCAATCTTGTGCATCCAATAGGTGTTTTTTATCATTGGATGAACACTTAGGTTATTTTCGTCCTCCCTAGGCTAATTCTTATCCAATTAGGGTTTTTGACCAATCTTGCGCATCCAATAGGTGTTTTTTATCATTGGATGAACACTTAGGTTATTTTCGTCCTCCCTAGGCTAATTCTTATCCAATTAGGGTTTTTAACCAATCATGTGCATCCAATAAGTGTTTTGTGTCATTGGATGAACATTTAGGTCATTTTCGTCCTCCCTACACTTAATCTTGTCCAATTAGGGTTTCTAACCAATCTTGTGCATCCGATAGGTGTTTTTGTGTCATTGGATGAATAATTAAGTTATTTTCGTCCTCCCTAGGCTAATTCTTATCCAATTAGGGTTTTTAACCAATCTTGTGCCTCCAATAGGTATTTTGTGTCATTGGATGAACATTTAGGTCATTTTCGATCTCCCTACACTTTATCGTGTCCAATTAGGGTTTCTAACCAATCTAGTGCATCCAATTGGTGTTATTGGGTCATTGGATGAACAATTAGGTCATTTTCGTCCTCCCTAGGATAATTCTCGTCCAATTAGGGTTTTTAACAAATCTTGTGCATCCAATAGGTGTTTTTGTGTCATTGGATGAACATTTAGGTCATTTTCGTCGTCCCTAGGCTAATTCTTATCCAATTAGGGTTTTTGACCAATCTTGTGCATCCAATAGGTGTTTTTTATCATTGGATGAACACTTAGGTTATTTTCGTCCTCCCTAGGCTAATTCTTATCCAATTAGGGTTTTTAACCAATCATGTGCATCCAATAAGTGTTTTGTGTCATTGGATGAACATTTAGGTCATTTTCGTCCTCCCTACACTTAATCTTGTCCAATTAGGGTTTCTAACCAATCTTGTGCATCCAATAGGTGTTTTTGTGTCATTGGATGAACATTTAGGTCATTTTCGTCCTCCCTAGGCTTATGCTTGTCCAATTAGGGTTTCTAACCAATCTTGTGCATCCAATAGGTGTTTTGTGTCATTCCATGAACAATTAGGTCATTTTCGTCCTCCCTAGGCTTATTCTTGTCCAATCAGTGCTTCTAACCAATCTTGTGCATCCAATAGGTGTTTTTGTGTCATTGGAAGAATATTTAGGTCATTTTCGTCCTCCCTAGGCTAATTCTTGTCCAATTAGGGTTTTTAACCAATCTTGTGCATCCAATAGGTGTTTTGTGTCATTGGATGAACATTTAGGTCATTTTCGTCCTCCCTACACTTAAGCTTGTCCAATTTGGGATTTTAACCAATCTTGTGCATCCAATAGGTGTTTTGCGTAATTGGATGAACATTTAGGTCATTTTTTTCCTCCCTAGGCTAATTCTTGTCCTATTCGGGTTTTTAACCAATCATGTGTATCCAATAGGTGTTTTGTGTCATTGAATGAACATTTAGGTCATTTTCGTCCTCCCTACACTTAATCTTGTCCAATTAGGGTTTCTAACCAATCTTGTGCATCCGATAGGTGTTTTTGTGTCATTGGATGAACAATTAGGTCATTTTCGTCCTCCCTAGGCTAATTCTTGTCCAATTAGGGTTTTTAACCAATCTTGTGCATCCAATAGGTGTTTTGTGTCATTGGATGAACATTTAGGTCATTTTCGTCCCTCTTAGGCTAATTCTTATCCAATTAGGGTTTTTAACCAATCTTGTGCAACCAATAGGTGTTTTGTGTCATTGGATGAACATTTAGGTCATTTTCGTCCTCCCTACACTTAATCTTGTTCAATTAGGGTTTCTAACCAATCTTCTGCATCTGATAGGTGTTTTTTTGTCATTGGATGAACATTTAGGTCATTTCGCTCTCCCTACACTTTATCTTGTCCAATTAGGGTTTCTAACCAATCTTGTACATTCAATTGGTGTTTTTGTGTCATTGGATGAACAGTTAGGTCATTTTCGTCCTCCCTACACTTAATCTTGTTCAATTAGGGTTTCTAACCAATCTTGTGCATCCAATTGGTGTTTTTGTGTCATTGGATGAACATTTAGGTCGTTTTCGTCCTCCTTAGGCTAATTCTTATCCAATTAGGGTTTTTAACCAATCTTGTGCATCCAATAGGTGTTTTGTGTCATTGGATGAACATTTAGGTCATTTTCGTCCTCCCTACACTTAATCTTGTTCAATTAGGGTTTCTAACCAATCTTGTGCATCCGATAGGTGTTTTTGTGTCATTGGATGAACAATTAGGTCATTTTCGTCCTCCCTAGGCTAATTCTTGTCCAATTAGGGTTTCTAACCAATCTTGTGCATCCAATTGGTGTTTTTGTGTCATTGGATGAACAATTAGGTCATTTTCGTCCTCCCTATGCTAATTCTTGTCCAATTAGGGTTTTTAACCAATCTTGTGCATCCAATAGGTGTTTTGTGTCATTGGATGAACATTTAGGTCATTTTCGTCCTCCCTAGGCTAATTCTTATCCAATTAGGGTTTTTAACCAATCTTGTGCATCCAATAGGTATTTTGTGTCATTGGATGAACATTTAGGTCATTTTCGCTCTCCCTACACTTTATCGTGTCCAATTAGGTTTTCTAACCAATCTAGTGCATCCAATTGGTGTTATTGGGTCATTGGATGAACATTTAGGTCATTTTCGTCCTCCCTAGGCTAATTCTTATCCAATTAGGGTTTTTAACCAATCTTGTGCATCCAATAGGTATTTTGTGTCATTGGATGAACATTTAGGTCATTTTCGCTCTCCCTACACTTTATCGTGTCCAATTAGGGTTTCTAACCAATCTAGTGCATCCAATTGGTGTTATTGGGTCATTGGATGAACATTTAGGTCATTTTCGTCCTCCCTAGGATAATTCTCGTCCAATTAGGGTTTTTAACAAATCTTGTGCATCCAATAGGTGTTTTTGTGTCATTGGATGAACATTTAGGTCATTTTCGTCCTCCCTAGGCTAATTCTTATCCAATTAGGGTTTTTGACCAATCTTGTGCATCCAATAGGTGTTTTTTATCATTGGATGAACACTTAGGTTATTTTCGTCCTCCCTAGGCTAATTCTTATCCAATTAGGGTTTATAACCAATCATGTGCATCCAATAAGTGTTTTGTGTCATTGGATGAACATTTAGGTCATTTTCGTCCTCCCTACACTTAATCTTGTCCAATTAGGGTTTCTAACCAATCTTGTGCATCCGATAGGTGTTTTTGTGTCATTGGATGAACAATTAGGTCATTTTCTTCCTCCCTAGGCTAATTCTTGTCCAATTAGGGTTTTTAACCAATCTTGTGCATCCAATAGGTGTTTTTGGGTCATTGGTTGAACACTTAAGTCATTTTCGTCCTGCCTAGGCTAATTCTTATCCAATTAGGGATTTTAACCAATCTTGTGCATCCAATAGGTGATTTGTGTGATATTGGATGAACATTTAGGTCATTTTTGTCCTCCCTAGACTAATTCTTGTCCAATTAGGATTTTTAACCAATCTTTTGCGTCCAATAGGTGTTTTGTGTCATTGGATGAACATTTAGGTCATTTTCGTCCTCCCTACACTTAATCTTGTCCAATTAGGGTTTTTAACCAATCTTGTGCATCCAATGGGTGTTTTTGTGTCATTGGATGAACAATTAGGTCATTTTCGTCCTCCCTAGGCTAATTCTTGTCCAATTAGGGTTTTTAACCAATCTTGTGCATCCAATAGGTGTTTTTGTGTCATTGGATGAACATTTAGGTCATTTTCGTCCTCCCTAGGCTAATTCTTATCCAATTAGGGTTTTTAACCAATCTTGTGCATCCAATAGGTATTTTGTGTCATTGGATGAACATTTAGGTCATTTTCGCTCTCCCTACATTTTATCGTGTCCAATTAGGGTTTCTAACCAATCTAGTGCATCCAATTGGTGTTATTGGGTCATTGGATGAACAATTAGGTCATTTTCGTCCTCCCTAGGATAATTCTCGTCCAATTAGGGTTTTTAACAAATCTTGTGCATCCAATAGGTGTTTTTGTGTCATTGGATGAACATTTAGGTCATTTTCGTCCTCCCTAGGCTAATTCCTATCCAATTAGGGTTTTTGACCAATCTTGTGCATCCAATAGGTATTTTGTGTCATTGGATGAACACTTAGGTTATTTTCGTCCTCCCTAGGCTAAGTCTTATCCAATTAGGGTTTTTGACCAATCTTGTGCATCCAATAGGTGTTTTTTATCATTGGATGAACACTTAGGTTATTTTCGTCATCCCTAGACTAATTCTTATCCAATTAGGGTTTTTAACCAATCATGTGCATCCAATAAGTGTTTTGTGTCATTGGATGAACATTTAGGTCATTTTCGTCCTCCCTACACTTAATCTTGTCCAATTAGGGTTTCTAACCAATCTTGTGCATCCGATAGGTGTTTTTGTGTCATTGGATGAACATTTAGGTCATTTTCGTCCTCCCTAGGCTAATTCTTATCCAATTAGGGTTTTTAACCAATCTTGTGCATCCAATAGGTATTTTGTTTCATTGGATGAACATTTAGGTCATTTTCGCTCTCCCTACACTTTATCGTGTCCAATTAGGGTTTCTAACCAATCTAGTGCATCCAATTGGTGTTATTGGGTCATTGGATGAACAATTAGGTCATTTTCGTCCTCCCTAGGATAATTCTCGTCCAATTAGGGTTTTTAACAAATCTTGTGCATCCAATAGGTGTTTTTGTGTCATTGGATGAATATTTAGGTCATTTTCGTTCTCCCTAGGCTAATTCTTATCCAATTAGGGTTTTTGACAAATCTTGTGCATCCAATAGGTGTTTTTTATCATTGGTTGAACACTTAGGTTATTTTCGTCCACCCTAGGCTAATTCTTATCCAATTAGGGTTTTTAACCAATCATGTGCATCCAATAAGTGTTTTGTGTCATTGGATGAACATTTAGGTCATTTTCGTCCTCCCTCCACTTAATCTTGTCCAATTAGGGTTTCTAACCAATCTTGTGCATCCGATAGGTGTTTTTGTCTCATTGGATGAACAATTAGGTCATTTTCGTCCTCCCTAGGCTAATTCTTGTCCAATTAGGGTTTTTAACCAATCTTGTCCATCCAATATGTGTTTTGTGTCATTGGATGAATATTTAGGCCATTTTCGTCCTCCCTACACTTAATCTTGTCCAACTAGGATTTTTAACCAATCTTGTGCATCCAATAGGTGTTTTGTGTCATTGGATGAACATTTAAGTCATTTTCGTCCTCCCTACACTTAATCTTGTCCAATTAGGGTTTTTTACCAATCTCGTGCATCCAATAGGTGTTTTGTGTCATTGGATGAACATTTAGGTCATTTTTGTCCTCCCTACACTTTATCTTATCCAATTAGGGTTTCTAACCAATCTTGTGCATCCAATTGGTGTTTTTCTGTCATTGGATGAACAATTAGGTCATTTCCGTCCTCCCTAGGATAATTCTTGTCCAATTAGGGTTTTTAACAAATCTTGTGCATCCAATAGCTGTTTTTGTGTCATTGGATGAACACTTAGGTCATTTTCGTCCTCCCTACACTTAATCTTGTCTAATTAGGGTTTTTAACCAATCTTGTGCATCCAATGGATGTTTTTGTGTCATTGGATGAACATTTAGGTTATTTTCGTCCTCCCTAGGCTAATTCTTGTCCAATTAGGGTTTTTAACCAATCTTGTGCATCCAATTGGTGTTTGTGTCGTGGGATGAACACTTCGGTCATTTTCGTCCTCCCTAGGCTAATTCTTATCCAATTAGGGTTTTTGACCAATCTTGTGCATCCAATAGGTGTTTTGTGTCATTGGATGAACATTTAAGTCATTTTCGTCCTCCCTACACTTAATCTTGTCCAATTAGGGTTTTTTACCAATCTCGTGCATCCAATAGGTGTTTTGTGTCATTGGATGAACATTTAGGTCATTTTTGTCCTCCCTACACTTTATCTTATCCAATTAGGGTTTCTAACCAATCTTGTGCATCCAATTGGTGTTTTTGTGTCATTGGATGAACAATTAGGTCATTTTCGTCCTCCCTAAACTTAATCTTGTCCAATTAGGTCATTTTCGTCATCCCTAGGCTAATTCTTCTCCAATTAGGATTTTTAACCAATATTGTGCATCCAATAGGTGTTTTGTGTCATTTGATGAATATTTAGGTCATTTTCGTCCACCCTACACTTAATCTTGTCCAATTAGGGTTTTTAACCAATCTTGTGCATCCAATAGGGGTTTTGTGTCATTGGATCAATATTTAGGTCATTTTCGTCCTCCCTACACTTAATCTTGCCTATCAGGGTTTTTAACCAATTTTGTGCATCCAATAGGTATTTTGTGTCATTGGATGAACATTTAGGTCATTTTCGCTCTCCTTACACTTTATCTTGTCCAATTAGGGTTTCTAACCAATCTTGTGCATCCAATTGGTGTTTTTGTGTCATTGGATGAACAATTAGGTCATTTTCGTCCTCCCTAGGATAATTCTTGTCCAATTAGGGATTTTAACAAATCTTGTGCATCCAATAGGTCTTTTGTGTCATCGGATGAACATTTAGGTCATTTTCGTCCTCCCTACACTTTATCTTGTCCAATTAGGGTTTCTAACCAATCTTGTGCATCCAATTGGTGTTTTTGTGTCATTGGATGAACATTTAGGTCATTTTCGTCCTCCCTACACTTTATCGTGTCCAATTAGGGTTTCTAACCAATCTAGTGCATCCAATTGGTGTTATTGGGTCATTGGATGAACAATTAGGTCATTTTCGTCCTCCCTAGGATAATTCTCGTCCAATTAGGGTTTTTAACAAATCTTGTGCATCCAATAGGTGTTTTTGTGTCATTGGATGAACATTTAGGTCATTTTCGTCCTCCCTAGGCTAATTCTTATCCAATTAGGGTTTTTGACCAATCTTGTGCATCCAATAGGTGTTTTTAATCATTGGATGAACACTTAGGTTATTTTCGTCCTCCCTAGGCTAATTCTTATCCAATTAGGGTTTTTGACCAATCTTGTGCATCCAATAGGTGTTTTTTATCATTGGATGAACACTTAGGTTATTTTCGTCCTCCCTAGGCTAATTCTTATCCAATTAGGGTTTTTAACCAATCATGTGCATCCAATAAGTGTTTTGTGTCATTGGATGAACATTTAGGTCATTTTCGTCCTCCCTACACTTAATCTTGTCCAATTAGGGTTTCTAACCAATCTTGTGCATCCGATAGGTGTTTTTGTGTCATTGGATGAACAATTAGGTTATTTTCGTCCTCCCTAGGCTAATTCTTATCCAATTAGGGTTTTTAACCAATCTTGTGCATCCAATAGGTGTTTTTTATCATTGGATGAACACTTAGGTTATTTTCGTCCTCCCTAGGCTAATTCTTATTCAATTAGGGTTTTTGACCAATTTTGTGCATCCAATAGGTGTTTTTTATCATTGGATGAACACTTAGGTTATTTTCGTCCTCCCTAGGCTAATTCTTATCCAATTAGGGTTTTTAACCAATCATGTGCATCCAATAAGTGTTTTGCGTCATTGGATGAACATTTAGGTCATTTTCTTCCTCCCTACACTTAATCTTGTCCAATTAGGGTTTCTAACCAATCTTGTGCATCCGATAGGTGTTTTTGTGTCATTGGATGAACAATTAGGTTATTTTCGTCCTCCCTAGGCTAATTCTTGTCCAATTAGGGTTTTTAACCAATCTTGTGCATCCAATAGGTGTTTTGTGTCATTGGATGAACACTTAGGTCATTTTCGTCCTCCCTACACTTTATCTTGTCCAATTAGGGTTTCTGACCAATCTTATGCATCCAATTGGTGTTTTTGTGTCATTGGATGAACAATTAGGTCATTTTCGTCCTCCCTATGATAATTCTTGTCCAATTAGGGTTTTTAACCAATCTTGTGCATCCAATAGGTGTTTTGTGTCATTGGATGAACATTTAGGTCATTTTCGTCCTCCGTACACTTAATCTTGTTCAATTAGGGTTTCTAACCAATCTTGTCCATCCGATAGGTGTTTTTGTGTCATTGGATGAACAATTAGGTCATTTTCCTCCTCCCTAGGCTTATTCTTGTCCAATTGGGGTTTTTAACCAATCTTGTGCATCCAATAGGTGTTTTGTGTCATTGGATGAACACTTAGGTCATTTTCGTCCTCCCTACACTTTATCCTGTCCAATTAGGGTTTCTAACAATTCTTGTGCATCCAATTGGTGTTTTTGTGTCATTGGATGAACATTTAGGTCATTTTCGTCCTCCTTAGGCTAATTCTTATCCAATTAGTGTTTTTAACAAATCCTGTGCATCTAATAGGTGTTTTGTGTCAGTGGATGAACATTAAAGTTATTTTCGTCCCCCCTACACTTAATCTTTCAATTAGGGTTTCTAACCAATCTTTTGCATCCGATAGGTGTTTTTGTGTCATTGGATGAACACTTAGGTCATTTTCGTCCTCCCTAGGCTAATTCTTGTCCAATTAGGGTTTTTAACCAATCTTGTGCATCCAATAGGTGTTTTGTGTCATTGGATGAACACTTAGGTCATTTTCGTCCTCCCTACACTTTATCCTGTCCAATTAGGGTTTCTAACAATTCTTGTGCATCCAATTGGTGTTTTTGTGTCATTGGATGAACATTTAGGTCATTTTCGTCCTCCTTAGGCTAATTCTTATCCAATTAGTGTTTTTAACAAATCCTGTGCATCTAATAGGTGTTTTGTGTCAGTGGATGAACATTAAAGTTATTTTCGTCCCCCCTACACTTAATCTTTCAATTAGGGTTTCTAACCAATCTTTTGCATCCGATAGGTGTTTTTGTGTCATTGGATGAACACTTAGGTCATTTTCGTCCTCCCTAGGCTAATTCTTGTCCAATTAGGGTTTTTAACCAATCTTGTGCATCCAATAGGTGTTTTGTGTCATTGGATGAACATTTAGGTCATTTTCGTCCTCCCTACACTTTATCTTGTCCAATTAGGGTTTCTAACCAATCTTGTGCATCCAACAGGTGTTTTTGTGTCATTGGATGAACAATTAGGTCATTTTCGTCCTCCCTAGGCTAATTCTTGTCCAATTAGGGTTTTTAACCAATCTTGTGCATCCAATAGGTGTTTTGTGTCATTGGATGAACATTTTAGGTCATTTTCGTCCTCCCTAAATTTAATCTTGTCCAATTAGGGTTTCTAACCAATATTGTGCATCCAATAGGTGTTTTTGTATCATTGGATGAATAATTAGGTCATTTTCGTCCTCCCTAGGCTAATTCTTGTCCAATTAGGGTTTTTAACCAATCTTGTGCATCCAATAGGTGTTTTTGTGTCATTGGATGAATATTTATGTCATTTTCGTCCTCCTTACACTTAATCTTGTCCAATTCGGGTTTTTAACCAATCTTGTGCATCCAATAGGTGTTTTGTGTCATTGGATGAACATTTAGGTCATTTTCGTCCTCCCTAAACTTAATCTTGTCCAATTAGGGTTTCTAACCAATCTTGTGCATCCAATTGGTGTTTTTGTGTCATTGGATGAACAATTAGGTCATTTTCGTCCTCCCTAGGGTAATTCTTGTCCAATTAGGGTTTTTAACAAATCTTGTGCATCCAATAGGTGTTTTGTGTCATTGGATGAACACTTCGGTCATTTTCGTCCTCCCTAGGCTAATTCTTATCCAATTAGGGTTTTTAACCAATCTTGTGCATCCAATAGGTGTTTTGTGTCATTGGATGAACATTTAAGTCATTTTCGTCCTCCCTACACTTAATCTTGTCCCAATAGGGTTTTTTACCAATCTGGTGCATCCAATGGGTGTTTTTGTATCATTGGATGAACATTTAGGTTATTTTCGTCCTCCCTAGGCTAATTCTTGTCCAATTAGTGTTTTCAACCAATGTTGTGCATCCAATAGGTGTTTGTGTCATTGGATGAACATTTAGGTCATTTTCATCCTCCCTAAGCTTATGCTTGTCCAATTAGGGTTTCTAACAAATCTTGTGCATCCAATAGTTGTGTTTGTGTCATTGGATAAAGATTTAGGTCATTTTCGTCCTCCCTACACTTAATCTTGTCCAATTAGGGTTTCTAACCAATCTTTTGCATCCAATAGGTGTTTTTGTGTCATTGGATGAACATTTAGGTCATTTTCGTCCTCCCTAGGATAATTCTCGTCCAATTAGGGTTTTTAACAAATCTTGTGCATCCAATAGGTGTTTTTGTGTCATTGGATGAACATTTAGGTCATTTTCGTCCTCCCTAGGCTAATTCTTATCCAATTAGGGTTTTTAACCAATCTTGTGCATCCAATAGGTATTTTGTGTCATTGGATGAACATTTAGGTCATTTTCGCTCTCCCTACACTTTATCGTGTCCAATTAGGGTTTCTAACCAATCTTGTGCATCCAATTGGTGTTTTTGTGTCATTGGATGAACAATTAGGTCATTTTTGTCCTCCCTAAACTTAATCTTGTCCAATTAAGGTTTCTAACCAATCTTGTGCATCCAATAGGTGTGTTTGTGTCATTGGATGAACAATTAGGTCATTTTCGTCCTCCCTAGGCTAATTCTTGTCCAATTAGGATTTTTAACCAATATTGTGCATCCAATAGGTGTTTTGTGTCATTTGATGAATATTTAGGTCATTTTCGTCCACCCTACACTTAATCTTGTCCAATTAGGGTTTTTAACCAATCTTGTGCATCCAATAGGGGTTTTGTGTCATTGGAACAATATTTAGGTCATTTTCGTCCTCCCTATCCTTAATCTTGCCTATTAGGGTTTTTAACCAATTTTGTGCATCCAATAGGTATTTTGTGTCATTGGATGAAAATTTAGGTCATTTTCGCTCTCTCTACACTTTATCTTGTCCAATTAGGATTTCTAACCAATCTTGTGCATGCAATTGGTGTTTTTGTGTCATTGGATGAACAATTAGGTCATTTTCGTCCTCCCTAGGATAATTCTTGTCCAATTAGGGTTTTTAACAAATCTTGTGCATCCAATAGGTCTTTTGTGTCATCGGATGAACATTTAGGTCATTTTCGTCCTCCCTACACTTTATCTTGTCCAATTAGGGTTTCTAACCAATCTTGTGCATCCAATTGGTGTTTTTGTTTCATTGGATGAACATTTAGGTCATTTTCGCTCTCCCTACACTTTATCGTGTCCAATTAGGGTTTCTAACCAATCTAGTGCATCCAATTGGTGTTATTGGGTCATTGGATGAACAATTAGGTCATTTTCGTCCTCCCTAGGATAATTCTCGTCCAATTAGGGTTTTTAACAAATCTTGTGCATCCAATAGGTGTTTTTGTGTCATTGGATGAACATTTAGGTCATTTTCGTCCTCCCTAGGCTAATTCTTATCCAATTAGGGTTTTTGACCAATCTTGTGCATCCAATAGGAGTTTTTTATCATTGGATGAACACTTAGGTTATTTTCGTCCTCCCTAGGCTAATTCTTATCCAATTAGGGTTTTTGACCAATCTTGTGCATCCAATAGGTGTTTTTTATCATTGGATGAACACTTAGGTTATTTTCGTCCTCCCTAGGCTAATTCTTATCCAATTAGGGTTTTTAACCAATCATGTGCATCCAATAAGTGTTTTGTGTCATTGGATGAACATTTAGGTCATTTTCGTCCTCCCTACACTTAATCTTGTCCAATTAGGGTTTCTAACCAATCATGTGCATCCGATAGGTGTTTTTGTGTCATTGGATGAACAATTAGGTCATTTTCGTCCTCCCTAGGCTAATTCTCGTCCAATTAGGGTTTGTAACTAATCTTGTGCATCCAATAGGTGTTTTGTGTCATTGAATGAACATTTAGGTTATTTTCGTCCTCCCTACACTTAATCTTGTGCAATTTGGGTTTTTAACCAATCTTGTGCATCCAATAGGTGTTTTGTGTCATTGGATGAATATTTAGGCCATTTTCGTCCTCCCTACACTTAATCTTGTCCAATTAGGGTTTTTAACCAATCTTGTGCATCCAATAGGTGTTTCGTGTCATTGGATGAACATTTAGGTCATTTTCGTCCTCCCTATACTTAATCTTGTCCAATTAGGGTTTTTAACCAATCTTGTGCATCCAATGGGTGTTTTTGTGTCATTGGATGAACAATTAGGTCATTTTCGTCCTCCCTAGGCTAATTCTCGTCCAATTAGGGTTTGTAACCAATCTTGTGCATCCAATAGGTGTTTTGTGTCATTGGATGAACATTTAGGTCATTTTCGTCCTCCCTACACTTAATCTTGTCCAATTTGGGTTTTTAACCAATCTTGTGCATCCAATAGGTGTTTTGTGTCATTGGATGAACATTTAGGTCATTTTCGTCCTCCCTAGGCTAATTCTTATCCAATTAGGGTTTTTAACCAATCTTGTGCATCCAATAGGTATTTTGTGTCATTGGATGAACATTTAGGTCATTTTCGCTCTCCCTACATTTTATCGTGTCCAATTAGGGTTTCTAACCAATCTAGTGCATCCAATTGGTGTTATTGGGTCATTGGATGAACAATTAGGTCATTTTCGTCCTCCCTAGGATAATTCTCGTCCAATTAGGGTTTTTAACAAATCTTGTGCATCCAATAGGTGTTTTTGTGTCATTGGATGAACATTTAGGTCATTTTCGTCCTCCCTAGGCTAATTCCTATCCAATTAGGGTTTTTGACCAATCTTGTGCATCCAATAGGTATTTTGTGTCATTGGATGAACACTTAGGTTATTTTCGTCCTCCCTAGGCTAAGTCTTATCCAATTAGGGTTTTTGACCAATCTTGTGCATCCAATAGGTGTTTTTTATCATTGGATGAACACTTAGGTTATTTTCGTCATCCCTAGACTAATTCTTATCCAATTAGGGTTTTTAACCAATCATGTGCATCCAATAAGTGTTTTGTGTCATTGGATGAACATTTAGGTCATTTTCGTCCTCCCTACACTTAATCTTGTCCAATTAGGGTTTCTAACCAATCTTGTGCATCCGATAGGTGTTTTTGTGTCATTGGATGAACATTTAGGTCATTTTCGTCCTCCCTAGGCTAATTCTTATCCAATTAGGGTTTTTAACCAATCTTGTGCATCCAATAGGTATTTTGTTTCATTGGATGAACATTTAGGTCATTTTCGCTCTCCCTACACTTTATCGTGTCCAATTAGGGTTTCTAACCAATCTAGTGCATCCAATTGGTGTTATTGGGTCATTGGATGAACAATTAGGTCATTTTCGTCCTCCCTAGGATAATTCTCGTCCAATTAGGGTTTTTAACAAATCTTGTGCATCCAATAGGTGTTTTTGTGTCATTGGATGAACATTTAGGTCATTTTCGTCGTCCCTAGGCTAATTCTTATCCAATTAGGGTTTTTGACCAATCTTGTGCATCCAATAGGTGTTTTTTATCATTGGATGAACACTTAGGTTATTTTCGTCCTCCCTAGGCTAATTCTTATCCAATTAGGGTTTTTAACCAATCTTGTGCATCCAATAGGTGTTTTGTGTCATTGGATGAACATTTAGGTCATTTTCGTCCTCCCTACACTTAATCTTGTCCAATTAGGGTTTCTAACCAATCTTGTGCATCCAATAGTTGTTTTTGTGTCATTGGATGAACATTTATGTCATTTTCGTCCTCCCTAGGCTTAATCTTGTCCAATTAGGGTTTCTAACCAATCTTGTGCATCCAATAGGTGTTTTTGTGTCATTGGATGAACAATTAGGTCAATTTCATCCTCCCTAAACTTAATCTTGTCCAATTAGGGTTTTTAACCAATCTTCTGCATCCAATAGGTGTTTTGTGTCATTGCATGAACATTTACGTCATTTTCGTCCTCCCTAAACTTAATCTTGTCCAATTAGGGTTTCTAACCAATCTTGTGCATCCAATAGGTGTTTTTGTGTCATTGGATGAACAATTAGGTCATTTTCGTCCTCCCTAGGCTAATTCTTGTCCAATTGGGGTTTTTAACCAATCTTGTGCATCCAATAGGTGTTTTGTGTCATTGGATGAACATTTAGGTCATTTTCGTCCTCCCTACACTTAATCTTGTCCAATTAGGGTTTTTAACCAATCTTGTGCATCCAATGGGTCTTTTTGTGTCATTGGATGAACAATTAGGTCATTTTCGTCCTCCCTAGGCTAAATCTTTTCCAATTAGGGTTTTTAACTAATCTTGTGCATCCAATAGGTGTTTTTGTGTCATTGGATCAATATTTAGACCATTTTCGTCCTCCCTACACTTAATCTTGTCCAATTAGGGTTTTTAACCAATCTTGTGGATCCGATAGGTGTTTTGTGTCATTGGATGAACATTTAGGTCATTTTCGTCCCTCCTACACTTAATCTTGTCCAATTTGGGTTTTTAACCAATCTTGTGCATCCAATAGGTGTTTTGTGTCATTGGATGAACATTTAGGTCATTTTCGTCCTCCCTACACTTAATCTTGTCTAATTAGGGTTTTTAACCAATCTTGTGCATCCAATGGGTGTTTTTGTGTCATTGGATGAACATTTAGGTTATTTTCGTCCTCCCTAGGCTAATTCTTGTCCAATTAGGGTTTTTAACCAATCTTGTGCATCCAATAGGTGTTTGTGTCATTGGATGAACATTTAGGTCATTTTCATCCTCCCTAAGCTTATGCTTGTCCAATTAGGGTTTCTAACAAATCTTGTGCATCCAATAGTTGTGTTTGTGTCATTGGATAAAGATTTAGGTCATTTTCGTCCACCCTAAACTTAATCTTGTCCAATTAGGGTTTCTAACCAATCTTGTGCATCCAATAGGTGTTTTTGTGTCAATGGATGAACAATTAGGTCATTTTCGTCTTCCCTAGGCTAATTCTTGTCCAATTAGGGTTTTTAACCAATCTTGTCCATCCCATATGTGTTTTGTGTCATTGGATGAACATTTAGGTCATTTTCGTCCTCCCTAAACTTAATCTTGTCCTACTATGGTTTTTAACAAATCTTGTGCATCGAATAGGTGTTTTGTGTTATTGGATGAACATTTAGGTCATTTTTGTCCTCCCTACACTTAATCTTGTCCAATTATGGTTTTTAACAAATCTTGTGCATCCAATAGGTGTTTTGTGTCATTGGATGAACATTTAGGTCATTTTCGTCCTCCCTAAACTTAATCTTGTCCAATTAGGGTTTCTAACCAATCTTGTGCATCCAATTGGTGTTTTTGTGTCATTGGATGAACAATTAGGTCATTTTCGTCCTCCCTAGGGTAATTCTTGTCCAATTAGGGTTTTTAACCAATCTTATGCATCCAATAGGTGTTTTGTGTCATTGGATGAACACTTCGGTCATTTTCGTCCTCCCTAAACTTAATCTTGTCCAATTATGGTTTTTAACAAATCTTGTGCATCCAATAGGTGTTTTTGTGTCATTGGATGAACATTTAGGTCATTTTCGTCCTCCCTAAACTTAATCTTGTCCAATTAGGGTTTCTAACCAATCTTGTGCATCCAATTGGTGTTTTTGTGTCATTGGATGAACAATTAGGTCATTTTCGTCCTCCCTAGGGTAATTCTTGTCTAATTAGGGTTTTTGACCAATCTTGTGCATCCAATAGGTGTTTTGTGTCATTGGATGAACACTTCGGTCATTTTTGTCCTCCCTATGATAATTCTCGTCCAATTAGGGTTTTTAACAAATCTTGTGCATCCAATAGGTGTTTTTGTGTCATTGGATGAACATTTAGGTCATTTTCGTCCTCCATAGGCTAATTCTTATCCAATTAGGGTTTTTGACCAATCTTGTGCATCCAATAGGTGTTTTTTATCATTGGATGAACACTTAGGTTATTTTCGTCCTCCCTAGGCTAATTCTTATCCAATTAGGGTTTTTAACCAATCATGTGCATCCAATAAGTGTTTTGTGTCATTGGATGAACATTTAGGTCATTTTCGTCCTCCCTACACTTAATCTTGTCCAATTAGGGTTTCTAACCAATCTTGTGCATCCGATAGGTGTTTTTGTGTCATTGGATGAACAATTAGGTTATTTTCGTCCTCCCTAGGCTAATTCTTATCCAATTAGGGTTTTTAACCAATCTTGTGCATCCAATAGGTATTTTGTGTCATTGGATGAACATTTGGGTCATTTTTGCTCTCCCTACACTTTATCGTGTCCAATTAGGGTTTCTAACCAATCTAGTGCATCCAATTGGTGTTATTGGGTCATTGGATGAACAATTAGGTCATTTTCGTCCTCCCTAGGATAATTCTCGTCCAATTAGGGTTGTTAACCAATCTTGTGCATCCAATGGGTGTTTTTGTGTCATTGGATGAACATTTAGGTTATTTTCGTCCTCCCTAGGCTAATTCTTGTCCAATTAGTGTTTTTAACCAATCTTGTGCATCCAATAGGTGTTTGTGTCATTCGATGAACATTTAGGTCATTTTCATCCTCCCTAAGCTTATGCTTGTCCAATTAGGGTTTCTAACAAATCTTGTGCATCCAATAGTTGTGTTTGTATCATTGGATAAAGATTTAGGTCATTTTCGTCCACCCTAAACTTAATCATGTCCAATTAGGGTTTCTAACCAATCTTGTGCATCCAATAGGTGTTTTTGTGTCAATGGATGAACAATTAGGTCATTTTCGTCTTCCCTAGGCTAATTCTTGTCCAACTAGGGTTTTTAACCAATCTTGTCCATCCCATATGTGTTTTGTGTCATTGGATGAACGTTTAGGTCATTTTCGTCCTCCCTAAACTTAATCTTCTCCTACTATGGTTTTTAACCAATCTTGTGCATCGAATAGGTGTTTTGTGTTATTGGATGAACATTTAGGTCATTTTCTTCCTCCCTAAACTTAATCTTGTCCAATTATGGTTTTTAACCAATCTTGTGCATCCAATAGGTGTTTTGTGTCATTGGATGAACATTTAGGTCATTTTCGTCCTCCCTAAACTTAATCTTGTCCAATTAGGGTTTCTAACCAATCTTGTGAATCCAATTGGTGTTTTTGTGTCATTGGATGAACAATTAGGTCATTTTCGTCCTCCCTAGGGTAATTCTTGTCCAATTAGGGTTTTTAACAAATCTTGTGCATCCAATAGGTGTTTTGTGTCATTGGATGAACACTTCGGTCATTTTCGTCCTCCCTAGGCTAATTCTGATCCAATTAGGATTTTTAACCAATCTTGTGCATCCAATAGGTGTTTTGTGTCATTGGATGAACATTTAAGTCATTTTCGTCCTCCCTACACTTAATCTTGTCCAATTAGGGTTTTTTACCAATCTCGTGCATCCAATAGGTGTTTTGTGTCATTGGATGAACATTTAGGTCATTTTTGTCCTCCCTACACTTTATCTTATCCAATTAGGGTTTCTAACCAATCTTGTGCATCCAATTGGTGTTTTTGTGTCATTGGATGAACAATTAGGTCATTTTCGTCCTCCCTAGGGTAATTCTTGTCCAATTAGGGTTTTTAACAAATCTTGTGCATCCAATAGGTGTTTTGTGTCATTGGATGAACACTTCGGTCATTTTCGTCCTCCCTAGGCTAATTCTTATCCAATTAGGGTTTTTAACCAATCTTGTGCATCCAATAGGTGTTTTGTGTCATTGGATGAACATTTAAGTCATTTTCGTCCTCCCTACACTTAATCTTGTCCAATTAGGGTTTTTTACCAATCTCGTGCATCCAATAGGTGTTTTGTGTCATTGGATGAACATTTAGGTCATTTTTGTCCTCCCTACACTTTATCTTATCCAATTAGGGTTTCTAACCAATCTTGTGCATCCAATTGGTGTTTTTGTGTCATTGGATGAACAATTAGGTAATTTTTGTCCTCCCTAAACTTAATCTTGTCCAATTAGGGTTTCTAACCAATCTTGTGCATCCAATAGGTGTGTTTGTGTCATTGGATGAACAATTAGGTCATTTTCGTCCTCCCTAGGCTAATTCTTGTCCAATTAGGGTTTTTAACCAATATTGTGCATCCAATAGGTGTTTTGTGTCATTTGATGAATATTTAGGTCATTTTCGTCCTCCCTACACTTAATCTTGTCCAATTAGGGTTTTTAACCAATCTTGTGCATCCAATAGGGGTTTTGTGTCATTGGATCAATATTTAGGTCATTTTCGTCCTCCCTACACTTAATCTTGCCTACTAGGGTTTTTAACCAATTTTGTGCATCCAATAGGTATTTTGTGTCATTGGATGAACATTCAGGTCATTTTCGCTCTCCCTACACTTTATCTTGTCCAATTAGGGTTTCTAACCAATCTTGTGCATCCAATTGGTGTTTTTGTGTCATTGGATGAACAATTAGGTCATTTTCGTCCTCCCTAGGATAATTCTTGTCCAATTAGGGTTTTTAACAAATCTTGTGCATCCAATAGGTGTTTTGTGTCATTGGATGCACACGTAGGTTATTTTCGTCCTCCCTAGGCTAATTCTTATCCAATTAGGGTTTTTAACCAATCTTGTGCATCCAATACGTGTTTTGTGTCATTGGATGAACATTTAGGTCATTTTCGCTCTCCCTACACTTTATCTTGTCCAATTAGGGTTTCTAACCAATCTTGTACATCCAATTGGTGTTTTTGTGTCATTGGATGAACAATTAGGTCATTTTTGTCCACCCTACACTTTATCTTGTCCAATTAGGGTTTCTAACCAATCTTGTGCATCCAATTGGTGTTTTTGTGTCATTGGATGAACAATTAGGTCATTTTCGTCCTCCCTTTGATAATTCTTGTCCAATTAGGGTTTAAAACCAATCTTGTGCATCCAATAGGTGTTTTGTGTCATTGGATGAACGTTTAGGTCATTATCGTCCTCCCTAGGCTAATTCTTATCCAATTAGGGTTTTTAACCAATCTTGTGCATCCAATACGTGTTTTGTGTCATTGGATGAACATTTACGTCATTTTCGTCCTCCCTACACTTAATCTTGTCCAATTAGGGTTTTTAACCAATCTTTTGCATCCAATGGGTGTTTTTGTGTCATTGGATGAACATTTAGGTCATTTTCGTCCTCCCTAGGCAAATTCTTGTCCAATTAGGATTTTTAACCAATATTGTGCATCCATTAGGTGTTTTGTGTCATTGGATGAACATTTAGGTCATTTTCGTCCTCTCTGCACTTAATCTTGTCCAATTAGGGTTTCTAACCAATCTTGTGCATCCGATAGGTGTTTTTGTGTCATTGGATGAACAATTAGGTCATTTTCGTCCTCCCTAGGCTAATTCTTGTCCAATTAGGGTTTTTAACCAATCTTGTCCATCCAATAGGTGTTTTGTGTCATTGGATGAACATTTAGGTCATTTTCGTCCTCCCTACACTTAATCTTGTCCAATTAGGGTTTCTAACCAATCTTGTGCATCCGATAGGTGTTTTTGTGTCATTGGATGAACAATTAGGTCATTTTCGTCCTCCCTAGGCTAATTCTTGTCCAACTAGGGTTTTTAACCAATCTTGTGCATCCGATAGGTGTTTTTGTGTCATTGGATGAATATTTAGGTTATTTTCGTCCTCCCTAGGCTAATTCTTATCCAATTAGGGTTTTTGACCAATCTTGTGCATCCAATAGGTGTTTTTTATCATTGGATGAACACTTAGGTTATTTTCGTCCTCCCTAGGCTAATTCTTATCCAATTAGGGTTTTTAACCAATCATGTGCATCCAATAAGTGTTTTGTGTCATTGGATGAACATTTAGGTCATTTTCGTCCTCCCTACACTTAATCTTGTCCAATTAGGGTTTCTAACCAATCTTGTGCATCCAATAGGTGTTTTTGTGTCATTGGATGAACATTTAGGTCATTTTCGTCCTCCCTAGGCTAATTCTTATCCAATTAGGGTTTTTGACCAATCTTGTGCATCCAATAGGTGTTTTTTATCATTGGATGAACACTTAGGTTATTTTCGTCCTCCCTAGGCTAATTCTTATCCAATTAGGGTTTATAACCAATCATGTGCATCCAATAAGTGTTTTGTGTCATTGGATGAACATTTAGGTCATTTTCGTCCTCCCTACACTTAATCTTGTCCAATTAGGGTTTCTAACCAATCTTGTGCATCCGATAGGTGTTTTTGTGTCATTGGATGAACAATTAGGTCATTTTCTTCCTCCCTAGGCTAATTCTTGTCCAATTAGGGTTTTTAACCAATCTTGTGCATCCAATAGGTGTTTTGTGTCATTGGATGAACATTTAGGTCATTTTCGTCCTTCCTAAACTTAATCTTGTCCAATTAGGGTTTCTAACCAATCTTATGCATCCAATAGGTGTTTTTGTGTCATTGGATGAACATTTAGGTCATTTTCGTCCTCCCTAGGCTTATGCTTGTCAAATAAGGTTTTCTAACCAATCTTGTGCATCGAATTGGTCATTTGTGTCATTGGATGAACAATTAGGTCATTTTCGTCCTCCCTAGGCTAATTCTTGTCCAATTAGGGTTTTTAACCAATCTTGTGCATCCAATAGGTGTTTTGTGTCATTGGATGAACATTTAGGTCATTTTCGTCCTTCTTAAACTTAATCTTGTCCAATTAGGGTTTCTAACCAATCTTGTGCATCCAATAGGTGTTTTTGTGTCGTTGGAAGAACAATTAGGTGATTTTCTTCCTCCCTAAGCTAATTCTTGTCCAATTAGGGTTTCTAACCAATCTTTTGCATCCAATAGGTGTTTTGTGTCATTGGATGAATATTTAGGTCATTTTCGTCCTCCCTAGGCTTATTCTTGTCAAATTAGGGTTTCTAACCAATGTTGTGCATCCAATAGGTGTTTTTGTGTCATTGGAAGAATATTTAGGTCATAATCGTCCTCCCTACAATTAATCTTGTCCAATTAGGGTTTTTAACCAATCTTGTGCATCCAATAGGTGTTTTGTGTCATTGGATGAACATTTAGGTCATTTTCGTCCTCCCTAAACTTAATCTTGTCCAATTAGGGTTTCTAACCAATCTTGTGCATCCAATTGGTGTTTTTGTGTCATTGGATGAACAATTAGGTCATTTTCGTCCTCCCTAGGGTAATTCTTGTCCAATTAGGGTTTTTAACAAATCTTGTGCATCCAATAGGTGTTTTGTGTCATTGGATGAACACTTCGGTCATTTTCGTCCTCCCTAGGCTAATTCTTATCCAATTAGGGTTTTTAACCAATCTTGTGCATCCAATAGGTGTTTTGTGTCATTGGATGAACATTTAAGTCATTTTCGTCCTCCCTACACTTAATCTTGTCCCAATAGGGTTTTTTACCAATCTGGTGCATCCAATGGGTGTTTTTGTATCATTGGATGAACATTTAGGTTATTTTCGTCCTCCCTAGGCTAATTCTTGTCCAATTAGTGTTTTCAACCAATGTTGTGCATCCAATAGGTGTTTGTGTCATTGGATGAACATTTAGGTCATTTTCATCCTCCCTAAGCTTATGCTTGTCCAATTAGGGTTTCTAACAAATCTTGTGCATCCAATAGTTGTGTTTGTGTCATTGGATAAAGATTTAGGTCATTTTCGTCCTCCCTACACTTAATCTTGTCCAATTAGGGTTTCTAACCAATCTTTTGCATCCAATAGGTGTTTTTGTGTCATTGGATGAACATTTAGGTCATTTTCGTCCTCCCTAGGATAATTCTCGTCCAATTAGGGTTTTTAACAAATCTTGTGCATCCAATAGGTGTTTTTGTGTCATTGGATGAACATTTAGGTCATTTTCGTCCTCCCTAGGCTAATTCTTATCCAATTAGGGTTTTTAACCAATCTTGTGCATCCAATAGGTATTTTGTGTCATTGGATGAACATTTAGGTCATTTTCGCTCTCCCTACACTTTATCGTGTCCAATTAGGGTTTCTAACCAATCTTGTGCATCCAATTGGTGTTTTTGTGTCATTGGATGAACAATTAGGTCATTTTTGTCCTCCCTAAACTTAATCTTGTCCAATTAAGGTTTCTAACCAATCTTGTGCATCCAATAGGTGTGTTTGTGTCATTGGATGAACAATTAGGTCATTTTCGTCCTCCCTAGGCTAATTCTTGTCCAATTAGGATTTTTAACCAATATTGTGCATCCAATAGGTGTTTTGTGTCATTTGATGAATATTTAGGTCATTTTCGTCCACCCTACACTTAATCTTGTCCAATTAGGGTTTTTAACCAATCTTGTGCATCCAATAGGGGTTTTGTGTCATTGGATCAATATTTAGGTCATTTTCGTCCTCCCTACACTTAATCTTGCCTATTAGGGTTTTTAACCAATTTTGTGCATCCAATAGGTATTTTGTGTCATTGGATGAACATTTAGGTCATTTTCGCTCTCTCTACAATTTATCTTGTCCAATTAGGATTTCTAACCAATCTTGTGCATCCAATTGGTGTTTTTGTGTCATTGGATGAACAATTAGGTCATTTTTGTCCTCCCTAGGATAATTCTTGTCCAATTAGGGTTTTTAACAAATCTTGTGCATCCAATAGCTGTTTTTGTGTCATTGGATGAACACTTAGGTCATTTTCGTCCTCTCTAGGATAATTCTTGTCCAATTAGGGTTTTTAACAAATCTTGTGCATCCAATAGGTGTTTTTTATCATTGGATGAACATTTAGGTCATTTTCGTCCTTCCTACACATAATCTTGTGCAATTACGGTTTTTAACCAATCTTGTGCATCCAATAGGTGTTTTGTGTCATTGGATGAACATTTAGGTCATTTTCGTCCTCCCTACACTTAATTTTGTCTAATTAGGGGTTTTAACCAATCTTGTGCATCCAATGGGTGTTTTTGTGTCATTGGATGAACATTTAGGTCATTTTCGCTCTCCCTACACTTTATCGTGTCCAACTAGGGTTTCTAACTAATCTAGTGCATCCAATTGGTGTTATTGGGTCATTGGATGAACAATTAGGTCATTTTCGTCCTCCCTAGGATAATTCTCGTCCAATTAGGGTTTTTAACAAATCTTGTGCATCCAATAGGTGTTTTTGTGTCATTGGATGAACATTTAGGTCATTTTCGTCCTCCCTAGGCTAATTCTTATCCAATTAGGGTTTTTAACCAATCTTGTGCATCCAATAGGTATTTTGTGTCATTGGATGAACATTTAGGTCATTTTCGCTCTCCCTACACTTTATCGTGTCCAATTAGGGTTTCTAACCAATCTAGTGCATCCAATTGGTGTTATTGGGTCATCGGATGAACATTTAGGTCATTTTCGTCCTCCCTACACTTTATCTTGTCCAATTAGGGTTTCTAACCAATCTTGTGCATCCAATTGGTGTTTTTGTGTCATTGGATGAACATTTAGGTCATTTTCGCTCTGCCTACACTTTATCGTGTCCAATTAGGGTTTCTAACCAATCTAGTGCATCCAATTGGTGTTATTGGGTCATTGGATGATCAATTAGGTCATTTTCGTCCTCCCTAGGATAATTCTCGTCCAATTAGGGTTTTTAACAAATCTTGTGCATACAATAGGTGTTTTTGTGTCATTGGATGAACATTTAGGTCATTTTCGTCCTCCCTAGGCTAATTCTTATCCAATTAGGGTTTTTGACCAATCTTGTGCATCCAATCAGTGTTTTTTATCATTGGATGAACACTTAGGTTATTTTCGTCCTCCCTAGGCTAATTCTTATCCAATTAGGGTTTTTGACCAATCTTGTGCATCCAATAGGTGTTTTTTATCATTGGATGAACACTTAGGTTATTTTCGTCCTCCCTAGGCTAATTCTTATCCAATTAGGATTTTTAACCAATCTTGTGCATCCAATAGGTGTTTTGTGTCATTGGATGAACATTTAGGTCATTTTCGTCCTCCCTACACTTAATCTTGTCCAACTAGGGTTTCTAACCAATCTTGTGCATCCGATAGGTGTTTTTGTGTCATTGGATGAACAATTAGGTTATTTTCGTCCTCTCTAGGCTAATTCTTGTCCAATTAGGGTTTTTAACAAATCTTGTGCATCCAATAGCTGTTTTTGTGTCATTGGATGAACAATTAGGTCATTTTCATCCTCTCTAGGATAATTCTTGCCCAATTAGGGTTTTTAACAAATCTTGTGCATCCAATAGGTGTTTTTAATCATTGGATGAACATTTAGGTCATTTTCGTCCTTCCTACTCATAATCTTGTGCAATTACGATTTTTAACCAAATTTTGTGCATCCAATAGGTGTTTTGTGTCATTGGATGAACATTTAGGTCATTTTCGTCCTCCCTACACTTAATCTTGTCTAATTAGGGGTTTTAACCAATCTTGTGCATCCAATGGGTGTTTTTGTGTCATTGGATGAACATTTAGGTTATTTTCGTCCTCCCTAGGCTAATTCTTGTCCAATTAGGGTTTTTAAC
>JBBPBS010000647.1:1954828-1978390 GCA_037974835.1 Cicer judaicum
TCCCTAGACTAATTCTTATCCAATTAGGGTTTTTAACCAATCATGTGCATCCAATAAGTGTTTTGTGTCATTGGATGAACATTTAGGTCATTTTCGTCCTCCCTACACTTAATCTTGTCCAATTAGGGTTTCTAACCAATCTTGTGCATCCGATAGGTGTTTTTGTGTCATTGGATGAACATTTAGGTCATTTTCGTCCTCCCTAGGCTAATTCTTATCCAATTAGGGTTTTTAACCAATCTTGTGCATCCAATTGGTGTTTTTGTGTCATTGGATGAACATTTAGGTCATTTTCGCTCTCCCTACACTTTATCGTGTCCAATTAGGGTTTCTAACCAATCTAGTGCATCCAATTGGTGTTATTGGGTCATTGGATGAACAATTAGGTCATTTTCGTCCTCCCTAGGATAATTCTCGTCCAATTAGGGTTTTTAACAAATCTTGTGCATCCAATAGGTGTTTTTGTGTCATTGGATGAACATTTAGGTCATTTTCGTCCTCCGTAGGCTAATTCTTATCCAATTAGGGTTTTTAACCAATCTTGTGCATCCAATAGGTATTTTGTTTCATTGGATGAACATTTAGGTCATTTTCGCTCTCCCTACACTTTATCGTGTCCAATTAGGGTTTCTAACCAATCTAGTGCATCCAATTGGTGTTATTGGGTCATTGGATGAACAATTAGGTCATTTTCGTCCTCCCTAGGATAATTCTCGTCCAATTAGGGTTTTTAACAAATCTTGTGCATCCAATAGGTGTTTTTGTGTCATTGGATGAACATTTAGGTCATTTTCGTCCTCCCTAGGCTAATTCTTATCCAATTATGGTTTTTGACCAATCTTGTGCATCCAATAGGTGTTTTTTATCATTGGATGAACACTTAGGTTATTTTCGTCCTCCCTAGGCTAATTCTTATCCAATTAGGGTTTTTGACCAATCTTGTGCATCCAATAGGTGTTTTTTATCATTGGATGAACACTTAGGTTATTTTCGTCCTCCCTAGGCTAATTCTTATCCAATTAGGGTTTTTAACCAATCATGTGCATCCAATAAGTGTTTTGTGTCATTGGATGAACATTTAGGTCATTTTCGTCCTCCCTACACTTAATCTTGTCCAATTAGGGTTTCTAACCAATCTTGTGCATCCGATAGGTGTTTTTGTGTCATTGGATGAACATTTAGGTCATTTTCGTCCTCCCTAGGCTAATTCTTATCCAATTAGTGTTTTTGACCAATCTTGTGCATCCAATAGGTGTTTTTTATCATTGGATGAACACTTAGGTTATTTTCGTCCTCCCTAGGCTAATTCTTATCCAATTAGGGTTTTTGACCAATCTTGTGCATCCAATAGGTGTTTTTTATCATTGGATGAACACTTAGGTTATTTTCGTCCTCCCTAGGCTAATTCTTATCCAATTAAGGTTTTTAACCAATCATGTGCATCCAATAAGTGTTTTATGTCATTGGATGAACATTTAGGTCATTTTCGTCCTCCCTACACTTAATCTTGTCCAATTAGGGTTTCTAACCAATCTTGTGCATCCAATAGGTGTTTTTGTGTCATTGGATGAACATTTAGGTCATTTTCGTTTTCCCTAGGCTAATTCTTATCCAATTAGGGTTTTTAACCAATCTTGTGCATACAATAGGTATTTTGTGTCATTGGATGAACATTTAGGTCATTTTCGCTCTCCCTACACTTTATCGTGTCCAATTAGGGTTTCTAACCAATCTAGTGCATCCAATTGGTGTTATTGGGTCATTGGATGAACAATTAGGTCATTTTCGTCCTCCCTAGGATTATTCTCGTCCAATTATGGTTTTTAACAAATCTTGTGCATCCAATAGGTGTTTTTGTGTCATTGGATGAACATTTAGGTCATTTTCGTCCTCCCTAGGCTAATTCTTATCCAGATAGGGTTTTTAACCAATCTTGTGCATCCAATTGGTGTTTTTGTGTCATTGGATGAACATTTAGGTCATTTTCGCTCTCCCTACACTTTATCGTGTCCAATTAGGGTTTCTAACCAATCTAGTGCATCCAATTGGTGTTATTGGGTCATTGGATGAACATTTAGGTCATTTTCGTCCTCCCTAGGCTAATTCTTATCCAATTAGGGTTTTTAACCAATCTTGTGCATCCAATAGGTATTTTGTGTCATTGGATGAACATTTAGGTCATTTTCGCTCTCCCTACACTTTATCGTGTCCAATTAGGGTTTCTAACCAATCTAGTGCATCCAATTGGTGTTATTGGGTCATCGGATGAACATTTAGGTCATTTTCGTCCTCCCTACACTTTATCTTGTCCAATTAGGGTTTCTAAACAATCTTGTGCATCCAATTGGTGTTTTTGTGTCATTGGATGAACATTTAGGTCATTTTCGCTCTCCCTACACTTTATCGTGTCCAATTAGGGTTTCTAACCAATCTAGTGCATTCAATTGGTGTTATTGGGTCATCGGATGAACATTTAGGTCATTTTCGTCCTCCCTACACTTTATGTTGTCCAATTAGGGTTTCTAACCAATCTTGTGCATCCAATTGGTGTTTTTGTGTCATTGGATGAACATTTAGGTCATTTTCGCTCTCCCTACACTTTATCGTGTCCAATTAGGGTTTCTAACCAATCTAGTGCATCCAATTGGTGTTATTGGGTCATCGGATGAACATTTAGGTCATTTTCGTCCTCCCTACACTTTATCTTGTCCAATTAGGGTTTCTAACCAATCTTGTGCATCCAATTGGTGTTTTTGTGTCATTGGATGAACATTTAGGTCATTTTCGCTCTCCCTACACTTTATCGTGTCCAATTAGGGTTTCTAACCAATCTAGTGCATCCAATTGGTTTTATTGGGTCATTGGATGAACAATTAGGTCATTTTCGTCCTCCCTAGGATAATTCTCGTCCAATTAGGGTTTTTAACAAATCTTGTGCATCCAATAAGTGTTTTTGTGTCATTGGATGAACATTTAGGTCATTTTCGTCCTCCCTAGGCTAATTCTTATCCAATTAGGGTTTTTAACCAATCTTGTGCATCCAATAGGTATTTTGTGTCATTGGATGAACATTTAGGTCATTTTCGCTCTCCCTACACTTTATCTTGTCCAATTAGGGTTTCTAACCAATCTTGTACATCCAATTGGTGTTTTTGTGTCATTGGATGAACAATTAGGTCATTTTTGTCCTCCCTAGGATAATTCTTGTCCAATTAGGGTTTTTAACAAATCTTGTGTATCCAATAGGTGTTTTGTGTCATTGGAGGAACATTTAGGTCATTTTCGTCCTCCCTAGGCTAATTCTTATCCAATTAGGGTTTTTAACCAATCTTGTGCATCCAATAGGTGTTTTGTGTCATTGGATGAACATTTAGGTCATTTTCGTCCTCCCTACACTTAATCTTGTCCAATTAGGGTTTTTTTACCAATCTCGTGCATCCAATAGGTGTTTTGTGTCATTGGATGAACAATTAGGTCATTTTCGTCCTCCCTAGGCTAATTCTTGTCCAATTAGGGTTTTTAACCAATCTTGTGCATCCAATAGGTGTTTTGTGTCATTGGATGAACACTTAGATCATTTTCGTCCTCCCTAGGCTAATTCTTATCCAATTAGGGTTTTTAACCAATCTTGTGCATCCAATAAGTGTTTTGTGTCATTGGATGAACATTTAGGTCATTTTCGTCCTCCCTACACTTAATCTTGTCCAATTAGGGTTTTTAACCAATCTTGTGCATCCAATAGGTGTTTTTGTGTCATTGGATGAACATTTAGGTCATTTTCGTCCTCCCTAGGCTAATTCTTGTCCAATTAGGGTTTTTAACCAATCTTGTGCATCCATTAGGTGTTTTTGTTTCATTGGATGGACATTTAGGTCATTTTCATCCTCCCTAGGCTTATGCTTGTCCAATTAGGGTTTCTAACCAATCTTGTGCATCCAATAGTTGTGTTTGTGTCATTGGATGAACAATTAGGTCATTTTCGACCTCCCTAGGCTTATTCTTGTCCAACTAGGGTTTCTAACCAATCTTGTGCATTCAATAGGTGTGTTTGTGTCATTGGATGAACAATTAGGTCATTTTGGTCCTCCCTAGGCTAATTCTTATCCAATTTGGGTTTTTAACCAATCTTGTGCATCCATTAGGTGTTTTTGTTTCATTGGATGGACATTTAGGTCATTTTCATCCTCCCTAGGCTTATGCTTGTCCAATTAGGGTTTCTAACCAATCTTGTGCATCCAATAGTTGTGTTTGTGTCATTGGATGAACAATTAGGTCATTTTCGACCTCCCTAGGCTTATTCTTGTCCAATTAGGGTTTCTAACCAATCTTGTGCATCCAATAGGTGTGTTTGTGTCATTGGATGAACAATTAGGTCATTTTCGTCCTCCCTAGGCTAATTCTTGTCCAATTAGGGTTTTTAACCAATATTGTGCATCCAATAGGTGTTTTGTGTCATTTGATGAATATTTAAGTCATTTTCGTCCTCCCTAGGCTAATTCTTATCCAATTAGGGTTTTTAACCAAACTTGTGCATCCAATAGGTGTTTTGTGTCATTGGATGAACATTTAGGTCATTTTCGTCCTCCCTAGGCTAATTCTTATCCAATTAGGGTTTTTAACCAATCTTGTGCATCCAATAGGTATTTTGTGTCATTGGATGAACATTTAGGTCATTTTCGCTCTCCCTACACTTTATCGTGTCCAATTAGGGTTTCTAACCAATCTAGTGCATCCAATTGGTGTTATTGGGTCATCGGATGAACATTTAGGTCATTTTCGTCCTCCCTACACTTTATCTTGTCCAATTAGGGTTTTTAACAAATCTTGTGCATCCAATAGGTGTTTTTGTGTCATTGGATGAACATTTAGGTCATTTTCGACCTCCCTAGGCTAATTCTTATCCAATTAGGGTTTTTAACCAATCTTGTGCATCCAATAGGTATTTTGTGTCATTGGATGAACATTTAGGTCATTTTCGCTCTCCCTACATTTTATCGTGTCCAATTAGGGTTTCTAACCAATCTAGTGCATCCAATTGGTGTTATTGGGTCATTGGATGAACAATTAGGTCATTTTCGTCCTCCCTAGGATAATTCTCGTCCAATTAGGGTTTTTAACAAATCTTGTGCATCCAATAGGTGTTTTTGTGTCATTGGATGAACATTTAGGTCATTTTCGTCCTCCCTAGGCTAATTCCTATCCAATTAGGGTTTTTGACCAATCTTGTGCATCCAATAGGTATTTTGTGTCATTGGATGAACACTTAGGTTATTTTCGTCCTCCCTAGGCTAAGTCTTATCCAATTAGGGTTTTTGACCAATCTTGTGCATCCAATAGGTGTTTTTTATCATTGGATGAACACTTAGGTTATTTTCGTCATCCCTAGACTAATTCTTATCCAATTAGGGTTTTTAACCAATCATGTGCATCCAATAAGTGTTTTGTGTCATTGGATGAACATTTAGGTCATTTTCGTCCTCCCTACACTTAATCTTGTCCAATTAGGGTTTCTAACCAATCTTGTGCATCCGATAGGTGTTTTTGTGTCATTGGATGAACATTTAGGTCATTTTCGTCCTCCCTAGGCTAATTCTTATCCAATTAGGGTTTTTAACCAATCTTGTGCATCCAATAGGTATTTTGTTTCATTGGATGAACATTTAGGTCATTTTCGCTCTCCCTACACTTTATCGTGTCCAATTAGGGTTTCTAACCAATCTAGTGCATCCAATTGGTGTTATTGGGTCATTGGATGAACAATTAGGTCATTTTCGTCCTCCCTAGGATAATTCTCGTCCAATTAGGGTTTTTAACAAATCTTGTGCATCCAATAGGTGTTTTTGTGTCATTGGATGAACATTTAGGTCATTTTCGTCCTCCCTAGGCTAATACTTATCCAATTAGGGTTTTTAACCAATCTTGTGCATCCAATAGGTATTTTGTGTCATTGGATGAACATTTAGGTCATTTTCGCTCTCCCTACACTTTATCGTGTCCAATTAGGGTTTCTAACCAATCTAGTGCATCCAATTGGTGTTATTGGGTCATTGGATGAACATTTAGGTCATTTTCGTCCTCCCTAGGATAATTCTCGTCCAATTAGGGTTTTTAACAAATCTTGTGCATCCAATAGGTGTTTTTGTGTCATTGGATGAACATTTAGGTCATTTTCGTCCTCCCTAGGCTAATTCTTATCCAATTAGGGTTTTTCACCAATCTTGTGCATCCAATAGGTGTTTTTTATCATTGGATGAACACTTAGGTTATTTTCGTCCTCCCTAGGCTAATTCTTATTCAATTAGGGTTTTTGACCAATTTTGTGCATCCAATAGGTATTTTTTATCATTGGATGAACACTTAGGTTATTTTCGTCCTCCCTAGGCTAATTCTTATCCAATTAGGGTTTTTAACCAATCATGTGCATCCAATAAGTGTTTTGCGTCATTGGATGAACATTTAGGTCATTTTCTTCCTCCCTACACTTAATCTTGTCCAATTAGGGTTTCTAACCAATCTTGTGCATCCGATAGGTGTTTTTGTGTCATTGGATGAACAATTAGGTTATTTTCGTCCTCCCTAGGCTAATTCTTGTCCAATTAGGGTTTTTAACCAATATTGTGCATCCAATTGGTGTTTTTGTGTCATTGGATGAACAATTAGGTCATTTTCGTCCTCCCTAAACTTAATCTTGTCCAATTACGGTTTCTAACCAATCTTGTGCATCCAATTGGTGTTTTTGTGTCATTGGATGAACAATTAGGTCATTTTCGTCCTCCCTAGGCTAATTCTTGTCCAATTAGGGTTTTTAACCAATATTGTGCATCCAATAGGTGTTTTGTGTCATTTGATGAACAATATTGTGCATCCAATACGTGTTTTGTGTCATTGGATCAATATTTAGGTCATTTTCGCTCTCCCTACACTTTATCTTGTCCAATTAGGGTTTCTAACCAATCTTGTGCATCCAATTGGTGTTTTTGTGTCATTGGATGAACAATTAGGTCATTTTCGTCCTCCCTAAACTTAATCTTGTCCAATTATGGTTTTTAACAAATCTTGTGCATCCAATAGGTGTTTTGTGTCATTGGATGAACACTTAGGTTATTTTCGTCCTCCCTAGGCTAATTCTTATCCAATTAGTGTTTTTAACCAATCTTGTGCATCCAATTGGTGTTTTTGTGTCATTGGATGAACAATTAGGTCATTTTCGTCCTCCCTAGGGTAATTCTTGTCCAATTAGGGTTTTTAACAAATCTTGTGCATCCAATAGGTGTTTTGTGTCATTGGATGAACACTTCGGTCATTTTCGTCCTCCCTAGGCTAATTCTTCTCCAATTAAGGTTTTTAACCAATCTTGTGCATCCAATAGGTGTTTTGTGTCATTGGATGAACATTTAGGTCATTTTCGTCCTCCCTACACTTAATCTTGTCCAATTAGGGTTTTTTACCAATCTCGTGCATCCAATAGGTGTTTTGTGTCATTGGATGAACAATTAGGTCATTTTCGTCCTCCCTAAGCTAATTCTTGTCCAATTAGGGTTTTTAACCAATCTTGTGCATCCAATAGGTGTTTTGTGTCATTGGATGAACACTTAGATCATTTTCGTCCTCCCTAGGCTAATTCTTATCCAATTAGGGTTTTTAACCAATCTTGTGCATCCAATAAGTGTTTTGTGTCATCGGATGAACATTTAGGTGATTTTCGTCCTCCCTACACTTAATCTTGTCCAATTAGGGTTTTTAACCAATCTTGTGCATCCAATAGGTGTTTTGTGTCATTGGATGAACATTTAGGTCATTTTCGTCCTCCCTACACTTAATCTTGTCCAACAAGGATTTTTAACCAATCTTGTGCATCGAATAGGTATTTTGTGTCATTGGATGAACATTTAGGTCATTTTCGTCCTTCCTACACATAATCTTGTCCAATTACGATTTTTAACCAATCTTGTGTATCCGATAGGTGTTTTGTGTCATTGGATGAACATTTAGGTCATTTTCATCCTCCCTACACTTAATCTTGTCCAATTAGGGTTTTTAACCAATCTTGTGCATCCAATAGGTGTTTTGTGTCATTGGATGAACATTTAGGTCATTTTCGTCCTCCCTACACTTTATCTTGTCCAATTAGGGTTTCTAACCAATCTTGTGCATCCAATAGTTGTGTTTGTGTCATTGGATGAACATTTAGGTCATTTTCGTCCTCCCTAAACTTAATCTTGTCCAATTAGGGTTTCTAACCAATCTTGTGCATCCAATAGGTGTTTTTGTGTCATTGGATGAACAATTAGGTCATTTTCGTCCACCCTAGGCTAATTCTTGTCCAATTAGGGTTGCTAACCAATCTTGTGCATCCAATTGGTGTTTTGTGTCATTGGATGAACAATTAGGTCATTTTCGTCCTCCTTAGGCTTATTCTTGTCCAATTAGTGCTTCTAACCTATCTTGTGCATCCAATAGGTGTTTTTGTGTCATTGGAAGAATATTTAGGTCATTTTCGTCCTCCCTAGGCTAATTCTTGTCCAATTAGGGTTTCTAACCAATCTTGTGCATCCAATAGGTGTTTTTGTGTCATTGGATGAACAATTAGGTCATTTTCGTCCACCCTAGGCTAATTCTTGTCCAATTAGGGATTTTAACCAATCTTGTGCATCCAATAGGTGTTTTTGTGTCATTGGATGAACATTTAGGTCATTTTCGTCCTCCCTACACTTAATCTTGTCCAATAAGGGTTTTTAACCAATCTTGTGCATCCAATAGGTGTTTTGTGTCATTGGATGAACATTTAGGTCATTTTCGTCCTCCCTACACTTAATCTTGTCCAATTAGGGTTTTTAACAAATCTTGTGCATCCAATAGGTGTTTTGTGTCATTGGATGAACAATTAGGTCATTTTCGTCCTCCCTAAACTTAATCTTGTCCAATTAGGGTTTCTAACCAATGTTGTGCATCCAATAGGTGTTTTGTGTTATTGGATGAACATTTAGGTCATTTTCGTCCTCCCTACACTTAATCTTGTCCAATTAGGGTTTTTAACCAATCTTGTGCATCCAATAGGTGTTTTGTGTCATTGGATGAACATTTAGGTCATTTTCGTCCTCCCTACACTTTATCTTGTCCAATTAGGTTTTCAAACCAATCTTGTGCATCCAATTGGTGTTTTTGTGTCATTGGATAAACAATTAGGTCATTTTTTTCCTCCCTAGGATAATTCTTGTCCTATTCGGGTTTTTAACCAATCATGTGTATCCAATAGGTGTTTTGTGTCATTGAATGAACATTTAGGTCATTTTCGTCCTCCCTACACTTAATCTTGTCCAATTAGGGTTTCTAACCAATCTTGTGCATCCGATAGGTGTTTTTGTGTCATTGGATGAACAATTAGGTCATTTTCGTCCTCCCTAGGCTAATTCTTGTCCAATTAGGGTTTTTAACCAATCTTGTGCATCCAAGAGGTGTTTTGTGTCATTGGATGAACACTTAGATCATTTTCGTCCTCCCTAGGTTAATTGTTATCCAATTAGGGTTTTTAACCAATCTTGTGCATCCAATAAGTGTTTTGTGTCATCGGATGAACATTTAGGTCATTTTCGTCCTCCCTACACTTAATCTTGTCCAATTAGGGTTTTTAACCAATCTTGTGCATCCAATAGGTGTTTTGTGTCATTGGATGAACATTTAGGTCATTTTCGTCCTCCCTACACTTAATCTTGTCCAATTAGGGTTGTTAACCAATCTTGTGCATCCAATAGGTGTTTTGTGTCATTGGATGAACATTTAGGTCATTTTCGTCCTCCCTAGGCTAATTCTTGTCCAATTAGGGTTTTTAACCAATCTTGTGCATCCAATAGGTGTTTTGTGTCATTGGATGAACTTAGGTCATTTTCGTCCTCCATACACTTTATCTTGTCCAATTAGGGTTTCTAACCAATCTTGTGCTTACAATTGGTGTTTTTGTGTCATTGGATCAACAATTAGTTCATTTTCGTCCTCCCTATGATAATTCTTGTCCAATTAGGGTTTTTAACCAATCTTGTGCATCCAACAGGTGTTTTGTGTCATTGGATGAACATTTAGGTCATTTTCGTCCTCCTTAGGCTAATTCTTATCCAATTAGGGTTTTTAACCAATCTTGTGCATCCAATAGGTGTTTTGTGTCATTGGATGAACATTTCGGTCATTTTCGTCCTCCCTACACTTAATCTTGTTCAATTAGGGTTTCTAACCAATCTTGTGCATCCGATAGGTGTTTTTGTGTCATTGGATGAACATTTAGGTCATTTTCGTCCTCCCTACACTTAATCTTGTCCAATTAGGGTTTCTAACCAATCTTGTGCATCCGATAGGTGTTTTTGTGTCATTGGATGAACATTTAGGTCATTTTCGTCCTCCCTAGGCTAATTCTTATCCAATTAGGGTTTTTAACCAATCTTGTGCATCCAATAGGTGTTTTGTGTCATTGGATGAACATTTAGGTCATTTTTGTCCTCCCTACACTTAATCTTGTCCAATTAGGGTTTTTAACCAATCTTGTTCATTCAATAGGTGTGTTGTGTCATTGGATGAATATTTATGTCATTTTCGTCCTCCCTAAACTTAATCTTATCCAATTACGGTTTTTAACCAATCTTGTGCATCCAATAGGTGTTTTGTGTCATTGGATGAACAATTAGGTCATTTTCGTCCTCCCTAGGCTAATTCTTGTCCAATTAGGGTTTTTAACCAATCTTGTGCATCCAATAGGTGTTTTGTGTCATTGGATGAACATTTAGGTCATTTTCGTCCTCCCTATGCTTATTCTTGTCCAATTAGGGTTTCTAACCAATCTTGTGCATCCAATAGGTGTTTTTCTGTCATTGGATGAACAATTAGGTCATTTTCGTCCTCCCTAAACTTAATCTTGTCCAATTAGGGTTTCTAACCAATCTTGTGCATCCAATAGGTGTTTTTGTGTCATTGGATGAACAATTAGGTCATTTTCGTCCACCCTAGGCTAATTCTTGTCCAATTAGGGTTTCTAACCAATCTTGTGCATCGAATTGGTGTTTTGTGTCATTGGATGAACAATTAGGTCATTTTCTTCCTCCCGAGGCTAATTCTTGTCCAATTAGGATTTCTAACCAATCTTGTGCATCCAATAGGTGTTTTTGTGTCATTGGATGAACATTTAGGTCATTTTCGTCCTCCCTAAACTTAATCTTGTCCAATTAGGGTTTCTAACCAATCTTGTGCATCCAATAGGTGTTTTTGTGTCATTGGATGAACAATTAGGTCATTGTCGTCCACCCTAGGCTAATTCTTGTCCAATTAGGGTTTCTAACCAATCTTGTGCATCCAATTGGTCTTTTGTGTCATTGGATGAACAATTAGGTCATTTTCGTCCTCCCTAGGCTAATTCTTGTCCAATTAGGGTTTTTAACCAATCTTGTGCATCCAATAGGAGTTTTGTGTCATTGGATGAACATTTAGGTCATTTTCGTCCCCCCTAAACTTAATCTTGTCCAATTAGGGTTTCTAACCAATCTTGTGCATCCAATAGGTGTTTTTGTGTCATTGGATGAACATTTAGGTCATTTTCGTCCTCCCTAGGCTAATTCTTGTCCAATTAGGGTTTTTAACCAATCTTGTGCATCCAATAGGTGTTTTGTGTCATTGGATGAACACTTAGGTCATTTTCGTCCTCCCTACACTTAATCTTGTCCAATTAGGGTTTTTAACCAATCTTGTGCATCCAATAGGTGTTTTGTGTCATTGGATGAACATTTAGGTCATTTTCGTCCTCCTTAAACTTAATCTTGTCCAATTAGGGTTTCTAACCAATCTTGTGCATCCAATAGGTGTTTTTGTGTCATTGGATGAACAATTAGGTCATTTTCGTCCACCCTAGGCTAATTCTTGTCCAATTAGGGATTTTAACCAATCTTGTGCATCCAATAGGTGTTTTTGTGTCATTGGATGAACATTTAGGTCATTTTCGTCCTCCCTACACTTAATCTTGTCCAATAAGGGTTTTTAACCAATCTTGTGCATCGAATAGGTGTTTTGTGTCATTGGATGAACATTTAGGTCATTTTCGTCCTCCCTACACTTAATCTTGTCCAATTAGGGTTTTTAACCAATCTTGTGCATCCAATAGGTGTTTTGTGTCATTGGATGAACATTTAGGTCATTTTCGTCCTCTCTACACGTAATCTTGTGCAATTAGGATTTTTAACCAATCTTGTGCATCGAATAGGTATTTTGTGTCATTGGATGAACAATTAGGTCATTTTCGTCCTCCCTAGGATAATTCTTGTCCAATTAGGGTTTTTAACAAATCTTGTGCATCCAATATGTGTTTTTGTGTCATTGGATGAACACTTAGGTTATTTTCGTCCTCCCTAGGCTAATTCTTATCCAATTAGTGTTTTTAACCAATCTTGTGCATCCGATAGGTGTTTTTGGGTCATTGGATGAACATTTAGGTCATTTTCGTCCTCCCTAGGCTAATTCTTATCCAATTAGGGTTTTTGACCAATCTTATGCATCCAATAGGTGTTTTTTATCATTGGATGAACACTTAAGTTATTTTCGTCCTCCCTAGGCTAATTCTTATCCAATTAGGGTTTTTAACCAATCATGTGCATCCAATAAGTGTTTTGTGTCATTGGATGAACATTTAGGTCATTTTCGTCCTCCCTACACTTAATCTTGTCCAACTAGGATTTTTAACCAATCTTGTGCATCGAATAGGTATTTTGTGTCATTGGATGAACATTTAGGTCATTTTCGTCCTTCCTACACATAATCTTGTCCAATTACGGTTTTTAACCAATCTTGTGTATCCAATAGGTGTTTTGTGTCATTGGATGAACATTTAGGTCATTTTCGTCCTCCCTACACTTAATCTTGTCCAATTAGGGTTTTTAACCAATCTTGTGCATCCAATAGGTGTTTTGTGTCATTGGATGAACATTTAGGTCATTTTCGTCCTCCCTACACTTTATCTTGTCCAATTAGGGTTTCTAACCAATCTTGTGCATCCAATAGTTGTGTTTGTGTCATTGGATGAACATTTAGGTCATTTTCGTCCTCCCTAAACTTAATCTTGTCCAATTAGGGTTTCTAACCAATCTTGTGCATCCAATAGGTGTTTTTGTGTCATTGGATGAACAATTAGGTCATTTTCATCCTCCCTAAACTTAATCTTGTCCAATTATGGTTTTTAACAAATCTTGTGCATCCAATAGGTGTTTTGTGTCATTGGATGAACACTGAGGTTATTTTCGTCCTCCCTAGGCTAATTCTTATCCAATTAGTGTTTTTAACCAATCTTGTGCATCCGATTGGTGTTTTTGTGTCATTGGATGAACAATTAGGTCATTTTCGTCCTCCCTAGGGTAATTCTTGTCCAATTAGGGTTTTTAACAAATCTTGTGCATCCAATAGGTGTTTTGTGTCATTGGATGAACACTTCGGTCATTTTCGTCCTCCCTAGGCTAATTCTTATCCAATTAGGGTTTTTAACCAATCTTGTGCATCCAATAGGTGTTTTGTGTCATTGGATGAACATTTAGGTCATTTTCGTCCTCCCTACACTTAATCTTGTCCAATTAGGGTTTTTTTACCAATCTCGTGCATCCAATAGGTGTTTTGTGTCATTGGATGAACAATTAGGTCATTTTCGTCCTCCCTAGGCTAATTCTTGTCCAATTAGGGTTTTTAACCAATCTTGTGCATCCAATAGGTGTTTTGTGTCATTGGATGAACACTTAGATCATTTTCGTCCTCCCTAGGCTAATTCTTATCTTATTAGGGTTTTTAACCAATCTTGTGCATCCAATAAGTGTTTTGTGTCATCGGATGAACATTTAGGTCATTTTCGTCCTCCCTACACTTAATCTTGTCCAATTAGGGTTTTTAACCAATCTTGTGCATCCAATAGGTGTTTTGTGTCATTGGATGAACATTTAGGTCATTTTCGTCCTCCCTACACGTAATCTTGTCCAACTAGGATTTTTAACCAATCTTGTGCATCGAATAGGTATTTTGTGTCATTGGATGAACATTTAGGTCATTTTCGTCCTTCCTACACATAATCTTGTCCAATTACGGTTTTTAACCAATCTTGTGTATCCAATAGGTGTTTTGTGTCATTGGATGAATATTTAGGTCATTTTCATCCTCCCTACACTTAATCTTGTCCAATTAGGGTTTTTAACCAATCTTGTGCATCCAATAGGTGTTTTGTGTCATAGGATGAATATTTAGGTCATTTTCATCCTCCCTACACTTAATCTTGTCCAATTAGGGTTTTTAACCAATCTTGTGCATCCAATAGGTATTTTGTGTCATTGGATGAACATTTAGGTCATTTTCGCTCTCCCTACATTTTACCGTGTCCAATTAGGGTTTCTAACCAATCTAGTGCATCCAATTGGTGTTATTGGGTCATTGGATGAACAATTAGGTCATTTTCATCCTCCCTAGGATAATTCTCGTCCAATTAGGGTTTTTAACAAATCTTGTGCATCCAATAGGTGTTTTTGTGTCATTGGATGAACATTTAGGTCATTTTCGTCCTCCCTAGGCTAATTCTTATCCAATTAGGGTTTTTGACCAATCTTGTGCATCCAATAGGAGTTTTTTATCATTGGATGAACACTTAGGTTATTTTCGTCCTCCCTAGGCTAATTCTTATCCAATTAGGGTTTTTGACCAATCTTGTGCATCCAATAGGTGTTTTTTATCATTGGATGAACACTTAGGTTATTTTCGTCCTTCCTAGGCTAATTCTTGTCCAATTAGGGTTTTTAACCAATCTTGTGCATCCAATAGGTATTTTGTGTCATTGGATGAACATTTAGGTCATTTTCGCTCTCCCTACACTTTATCGTGTCCAATTAGGGTTTCTAACCAATCTTGTGCATCCAATTGGTGTTTTTGTGTCATTGGATGAACAATTAGGTCATTTTTGTCCTCCCTAAACTTAATCTTGTCCAATTAAGGTTTCTAACCAATCTTGTGCATCCAATAGGTGTGTTTGTGTCATTGGATGAACAATTAGGTCATTTTCGTCCTCCCTAGGCTAATTCTTGTCCAATTAGGATTTTTAACCAATATTGTGCATCCAATAGGTGTTTTGTGTCATTTGAAGAATATTTAGGTCATTTTCGTCCACCCTACACTTAATCTTGTCCAATTAGGGTTTTTAACCAATCTTGTGCATCCAATAGGGGTTTTGTGTCATTGGATCAATATTTAGGTCATTTTCGTCCTCCCTACACTTAATCTTGCCTATTAGGGTTTTTAACCAATTTTGTGCATCCAATAGGTATTTTGTGTCATTGGATGAACATTTAGGTCATTTTCGCTCTCTCTACACTTTATCTTGTCCAATTAGGATTTCTAACCAATCTTGTGCATGCAATTGGTGTTTTTGTGTCATTGGATGAACAATTAGGTCATTTTTGTCCTCCCTAGGATAATTCTTGTCCAATTAGGGTTTTTAACAAATCTTGTGCATCCAATAGGTCTTTTGTGTCATCGGATGAACATTTAGGTCATTTTCGTCCTCCCTACACTTTATCTTGTCCAATTAGGGTTTCGAACCAATCTTGTGCATCCAATTGGTGTTTTTGTTCCATTGGATGAACATTTAGGTCATTTTCGCTCTCCCTACACTTTATCGTGTCCAATTAGGGTTTCTAACCAATCTAGTGCATCCAATTGGTGTTATTGGGTCATTGGATGAACAATTAGGTCATTTTCGTCCTCCCTAGGATAATTCTCGTCCAATTAGGGTTTTTAACAAATCTTGTGCATCCAATAGGTGTTTTTGTGTCATTGGATGAACATTTAGGTCATTTTCGTCCTCCCTAGGCTAATTCTTATCCAATTAGGGTTTTTAACCAATCTAGTGCATCCAATTGGTGTTATTGGGTCATTGGATGAACAATTAGGTCATTTTCGTCCTCCCTACACTTTATCGTGTCCAATTACGGTTTCTAACCAATCTAGTGCATCCAATTGGTGTTATTGGGTCATTGGATGAACATTTAGGTCATTTTCGTCCTCCCTAGGCTAATTCTTATCCAATTAGGGTTTTTAACCAATCTTGTGCATCCAATAGGTATTTTGTGTCATTGGATGAACATTTAGGTCATTTTCGCTCTCCCTACACTTTATCGTGTCCAATTAGGTTTTCTAACCAATCTAGTGCATCCAATTGGTGTTATTGGGTCATTGGATGAACATTTAGGTCATTTTCGTCCTCCCTAGGCTAATTCTTATCCAATTAGGGTTTTTAACCAATCTTGTGCATCCAATAGGTATTTTGTGTCATTGGATGAACATTTAGGTCATTTTCGCTCTCCCTACACTTTATCGTGTCCAATTAGGGTTTCTAACCAATCTAGTGCATCCAATTGGTGTTATTGGGTCATTGGATGAACATTTAGGTCATTTTCGTCCTCCCTAGGATAATTCTCGTCCAATTAGGGTTTTTAACAAATCTTGTGCATCCAATAGGTGTTTTTGTGTCATTGGATGAACATTTAGGTCATTTTCGTCCTCCCTAGGCTAATTCTTATCCAATTAGGGTTTTTGACCAATCTTGTGCATCCAATAGGAGTTTTTTATCATTGGATGAACACTTAGGTTATTTTCGTCCTCCCTAGGCTAATTCTTATCCAATTAGGGTTTTTGACCAATCTTGTGCATCCAATAGGTGTTTTTTATCATTGGATGAACACTTAGGTTATTTTCGTCCTCCCTAGGCTAATTCTTATCCAATTAGGGTTTTTAACCAATCATGTGCATCCAATAAGTGTTTTGTGTCATTGGATGAACATTTAGGTCATTTTCGTCCTCCCTACACTTAATCTTGTCCAATTAGGGTTTCTAACCAATCATGTGCATCCGATAGGTGTTTTTGTGTCATTGGATGAACAATTAGGTCATTTTCGTCCTCCCTAGGCTAATTCTCGTCCAATTAGGGTTTGTAACTAATCTTGTGCATCCAATAGGTGTTTTGTGTCATTGAATGAACATTTAGGTTATTTTCGTCCTCCCTACACTTAATCTTGTGCAATTTGGGTTTTTAACCAATCTTGTGCATCCAATAGGTGTTTTGTGTCATTGGATGAATATTTAGGCCATTTTCGTCCTCCCTACACTTAATCTTGTCCAATTAGGGTTTTTAACCAATCTTGTGCATCCAATAGGTGTTTTGTGTCATTGGATGAACATTTAGGTCATTTTCGTCCTCCCTACACTTAATCTTGTTCAATTAGGGTTTCTGACCAATCTTGTGCATCCGACAAGTGTTTTTGTGTCATTGGATGAACAATTAGGTCATTTTCGTCCTCCCTAGGCTAATTCTTGTCCAATTAGGGTTTTTAACCAATCTTGTGCATCCAATAGGAGTTTTGTGTCATTGGATGAACACTTAGGTCATTTTCGTCCTCCCTACACTTTATCTTGTCCAATTAGGGTTTCTAACCAATCTTGTGCATCCAATTGGTGTTTTTGTGTCATTGGATGAACAATTAGGTCATTTTCGTCCTCCTTATGATAATTTCTCTTCCAATTAGGGTTTTTAACCAATCTTGTGCATCCAATAGGTGTTTTGTGTCATTGGATGAACATTTAGGTCATTTTCGTCCTCCTTATGCTAATTCTTATCCAATTTGGGTTTTTAACCAATCTTGTGCATCTAGTAGGTGTTTTGTATCATTGGATGAACATTTAGGTCATTTTCGTCGTCCCTACACTAATCTTGTTCAATTAGGGTTTATAACCAATCTTGTGCATCCGATAGGTGTTTTTGTTTAATTCGATGAACATTTAGGTTATTTTCGTCCTCCCTACACTTAATCTTGTTCAATTAGGGTTTCTAACCAATCTTGTGCATCCGATAGGTGTTTTTGTGTCATTGGATGAACAATTAGGTCATTTTCGTCCTCCCTAGGCTAATTCTGGTCCAATTAGGGTTTTTAACCAATCTTGTGCATCCAGTAGGTGTTTTGTGTCATTGGATGAACATTTTAGGTCATTTTTGTCCTCCCTACACTTTATCTTTTCCAATTAGGGTTTCTAACCAATCTTGTGCATCCAATTGGTGTTTTTGTGTCATTGGATGAACAATTAGGTCATTTTCGTCCTCCCTAGGCTAATTCTGGTCCAATTAGGGTTTTTAACCAATCTTGTGCATCCAATAGGTGTTTTGTGTCATTGGATGAACACTTAGGTCATTTTCGTCCTCCCTACACTTTATCTTGTCCAATTAGGGTTTCTAACCAATCTTGTGCATCCAATTGGTGTTTTTGTGTCATTGGAAGAACAATTAGGTCATTTTCGTCCTCCCTATGATAATTCTTGTCCAATTAGGGTTTTTAACCAATCTTGTGCATCCAATAGGTGTTTTGTGTCATTGGATGAACATTTAGGTCATTTTCGTCCTCCCTAGGCTAATTCTTGTCCAATTAGGGTTTCTAACCAATCTTGTGCATCCAATAGGTGTTTTTGTGTCATTGGATGAACAATTAGGTCATTTTCGTCCACCCTAGGCTAATTCTTGTCCAATTAGGGATTTTAACCAATCTTGTGCATCCAATAGGTGTTTTTGTGTCATTGGATGAACATTTAGGTCATTTTCGTCCTCCCTACACTTAATCTTGTCCAATTAGGGTTTTTAACCAATCTTGTGCATCGAATAGGTGTTTTGTGTCATTGGATGAACATTTAGGTCATTTTCGTCCTCCCTACACTTTATCTTGTCCAATTAGGGTTTCTAACCAATCTTGTGCATCCAATAGTTGTGTTTGTGTCATTGGATGAACATTTAGGTCATTTTCGTCCTCCCTAAACTTAATCTTGTCCAATTAGGGTTTCTAACCAATCTTGTGCATCCAATAGGTGTTTTTGTGTCATTGGATGAACAATTAGGTCATTTTCTTCCTCCCTAGGCTAATTCTTGTCCAATTAGGGTTTTTAACCAATCTTGTGCATCCAATAGGTGTTTTGTGTCATTGGATGAACACTTAGGTCATTTTCGTCCTCTCTAGGCTAATTCTTATCCAATTAGGGTTTTTGACCAATCTTGTGCATCCAATAGGTGTTTTGTGTCATTGGATGAACATTTAGGTCATTTTCGTCCTCCCTAGGCTAATTCTTATCCAATTAGGGTTTTTAACCAATCTTGTGCATCCAATAGGTATTTTGTGTCATTGGATGAACATTTAGGTCATTTTCGCTCTCCCTACACTTTATCGTGTCCAATTAGGGTTTCTAACCAATCTAGTGCATCCAATTGGTGTTATTGGGTCATTGGATGAACAATTAGGTCATTTTCGTCGTCCCTACACTTAATCTTGTCCAACTAGGGTTTTTAACCAATCTTGTGCATCCGATAGGTGTTTTTGTGTCATTGGATGAACATTTAGGTCATTTTCGTCCTCCCTAGGCTAATTCTTATCCAATTAGGGTTTTTGACCAATCTTGTGCATCCAATAGGTGTTTTTTATCATTGGATGAACACTTAGGTTATTTTCGTCCTCCCTAGGCTAATTCTTATCCAATTAGGGTTTTTAACCAATCATGTGCATCCAATAAGTGTTTTGTGTCATTGGATGAACATTTAGGTCATTTTCGTCCTCCCCACACTTAATCTTGTCCAATTAGGGTTTCTAACCAAATCTTGTGCATCCGATAGGTGTTTTTGTGTCATTGGATGAACAATTAGGTCATTTTCGTCCTCCCTAGGCTAATTCTTGTCCAACTAGGGTTTTTAACCAATCTTGTGCATCCGATAGGTGTTTTTGTGTCATTGGATGAATATTTAGGTTATTTTCGTCCTCCCTAGGCTAACTCTTATCCAATTAGGGTTTTTAACCAATCTTGTGTATCCAATAGGTGTTTTGTGTCATTGGATAAACATTTAGGTCATTTTCGTCCTCCCTACACTTTATCTTGTCCAATTAGGGTTTCTAACCAATCTTGTGTATCCAATAGATGTTTTGTGTCATTGGATGAACATTTAGGTCATTTTCGTCCTCCCTACAATTAATCTTGTCCAATTAGGGTTTTTAACCAATCTTGTGCATCCAATAGGTGTTTTGTGTCATTGGATGAACATTTAGGTCATTTTCGTCCTCCCTACACTTTATCTTGTCCAATTAGGGTTTCTAACCAATCTTGTGCATCCAATAGGTGTGTTTGTGTCATTGGATGAACAATTAGGTCATTTTCGTCCTCCCTAGGCTAATTCTTGTCCAATTAGGGTTTTTAACCAATATTGTGCATCCAATAGGTGTTTTGTGTCATTTGATGAATATTTAAGTCATTTTCGTCCTCCCTAGGCTAATTCTTATCCAATTAGGGTTTTTAACCAAACTTGTGCATCCAATAGGTGTTTTGTGTCATTGGATGAACATTTAGGTCATTTTCGTCCTCCCTAGGCTAATTCTTATCCAATTAGGGTTTTTAACCAATCTTGTGCATCCAATAGGTATTTTGTGTCATTGGATGAACATTTAGGTCATTTTCGCTCTCCCTACACTTTATCGTGTCCAATTAGGGTTTCTAACCAATCTAGTGCATCCAATTGGTGTTATTGGGTCATTGGATGAACATTTAGGTCATTTTCGTCCTCCCTAGGATAATTCTCGTCCAATTAGGGTTTTTAACAAATCTTGTGCATCCAATAGGTGTTTTTGTGTCATTGGATGAACATTTAGGTCATTTTCGTCCTCCCTAGGCTAATTCTTATCCAATTAGGGTTTTTGACCAATCTTGTGCATCCAATAGGTGTTTTTTATCATTGGATGAACACTAAGGTTATTTTCGTCCTCCCTAGGCTAATTCTTATCGAATTAGGGTTTCTGACCAATCTTGTGCATCCAATAGGTGTTTTTTATCATTGGATGAACACTTAGGTTATTTTCGTCCTCCCTAGGCTAATTGTTATCCAATTAGGGTTTTTAACCAATCATGTGCATCCAATAAGTGTTTTGTGTCATTGGATGAACATTTAGGTCATTTTCGTCCGCCCTACACTTAATCTTGTCCAATTAGGGTTTCTAACCAATCTTGTGCATCCAATAGGTGTTTTTGTGTCATTGGATGAACATTTAGGTAATTTTCGTCCTCCCTAGGCTAATTCTTATCCAATTAGGGTTTTTAACCAATCTTATGCATCCAATAGGTATTTAGTGTCATTGGATGAACAATTAGGTCATTTTCGCTCTCCCTACACTTTATCGTGTCCAATTAGGGTTTCTAACCAATATAGTGCATCCAATTGGTGTTATTGGGTCATTGGATGAACAATTAGGTCATTTTCGTCCTCCCTAGGATAATTCTCGTCCAATTAGGGTTTTTAACAAATCTTGTGCATCCAATAGGTGTTTTTGTGTCATTGGATGAACATTTAGGTCATTTTCGTCCTCCCTAGGCTAATTCTTATCCAATTAGGGTTTTTGACCAATCTTGTGCATCCAATTGGTGTTTTTTATCATTGGATGAACACTTAGGTTATTTTCGTCCTCCCTAGGCTAATTCTTATCCAATTAGGGTTTTTAACCAATCATGTGCATCCAATAAGTGTTTTGTGTCATTGGATGAACATTTAGGTCATTTTCGTCCTCCCTACACTTAATCTTGTCCAATTAGGGTTTCTAACCAATCTTGTGCATCCGATAGGTTTTTTGTGTCATTGGATGAACATTTAGGTCATTTTCGTCCTCCCTAGGCTAATTCTTATCCAATTAGGGTTTTTGACCAATCTTGTGCATCCAATAGGTGTTTTTTATCATTGGATGAACACTTAGGTTATTTTCGTCCTCCCTAGGCTAATTCTTATCCAATTAGGGTTTTTAACCAATCTTGTGCATACGATTGGTATTTTGTGTCATTGGATGAACATTTAGGTCATTTTCGCTCTCCCTACACTATATCGTGTCCAATTAGGGTTTCTAACCAATCTAGTGCATCCAATTGGTGTTATTGGGTCATTGGATGAACAATTAGGTCATTTTCGTCCTCCCTAGGATTATTCTCGTCCAATTATGGTTTTTAACAAATCTTGTGCATCCAATAGGTGTTTTTGTGTCATTGGATGAACATTTAGGTCATTTTCGTCCTCCCTAGGCTAATTCTTATCCAATTAGGGTTTTTAACCAATCTTGTGCATCCAATAGGTATTTTGTGTCATTGGATGAACATTTAGGTCATTTTCGCTCTCCCTACACTTTATCGTGTCCAATTAGGTTTTCTAACCAATCTAGTGCATCCAATTGGTGTTATTGGGTCATTGGATGAACATTTAGGTCATTTTCGTCCTCCCTAGGCTAATTCTTATCCAATTAGGGTTTTTAACCAATCTTGTGCATCCAATAGGTATTTTGTGTCATTGGATGAACATTTAGGTCATTTTCGCTCTCCCTACACTTTATCGTGTCCAATTAGGGTTTCTAACCAATCTAGTGCATCCAATTGGTGTTATTGGGTCATTGGATGAACATTTAGGTCATTTTCGTCCTCCCTAGGATAATTCTCGTCCAATTAGGGTTTTTAACAAATCTTGTGCATCCAATAGGTGTTTTTGTGTCATTGGATGAACACTTAGGTCATTTTCGTCCTCCCTAGGCTAATTCTTATCCAATTAGGGTTTTTAACCAATCTTGTGCATCCAATAGGTGTTTTTTATCATTGGATGAACACTTAGGTTATTTTCGTCCTCGCTAGGCTAATTCTTATTCAATTAGGGTTTTTGACCAATTTTGTGCATCCAATAGGTGTTTTTTATCATTGGATGAACACTTAGGTTATTTTCGTCCTCCCTAGGCTAATTCTTATCCAATTAGGGTTTTTAACCAATCATGTGCATCCAATAAGTGTTTTGCGTCATTGGATGAACATTTAGGTCATTTTCTTCCTCCCTACACTTAATCTTGTCCAATTAGGGTTTCTAACCAATCTTGTGCATCCGATAGGTGTTTTTGTGTCATTGGATGAACAATTAGGTTATTTTCGTCCTCCCTAGGCTAATTCTTGTCCAATTAGGGTTTTTAACCAATATTGTGCATCCAATTGGTGTTTTTGTGTCATTGGATGAACAATTAGGTCATTTTCGTCCTCCCTAAACTTAATCTTGTCCAATTATGGTTTCTAACCAATCTTGTGCATCCAATTGGTGTTTTTGTGTCATTGGATGAACAATTAGGTCATTTTCGTCCTCCTTAGGCTAATTCTTGTCCAATTAGGGTTTTTAACCAATATTGTGCATCCAATAGGTGTTTTGTGTCATTTGATGAACAATATTGTGCATCCAATAGGGGTTTTGTGTCATTGGATCAATATTTAGGTCATTTTCGCTCTCCCTACACTTTATCTTGTCCAATTAGGGTTTCTAACCAATCTTGTGCATCCAATTGGTGTTTTTGTGTCATTGGATGAACAATTAGGTCATTTTCGTCCTCCCTAAACTTAATCTTGTCCAATTATGGTTTTTAACAAATCTTGTGCATCCAATAGGTGTTTTGTGTCATTGGATGAACACTTAGGTTATTTTCGTCCTCCCTA
>JBBPBS010000647.1:1984231-2080034 GCA_037974835.1 Cicer judaicum
TCTCTACACGTAATCTTGTGCAACTAGGATTTTTAACCAATCTTGTGCATCGAATAGGTATTTTGTGTCATTGGATGAACATTTAGGTCATTTTCGTCCTTCCTACACATAATCTTGTCCAATTACGGTTTTTAACCAATCTTGTGCATCGAATAGGTGTTTTTGTGTCATTGGATGAACAATTAGGTCATTTTCGTCCACCCTAGGCTAATTCTTGTCCAATTAGGGTTTCTAACCAATCTTGTGCATCCAATAGGTGTTTTTGTGTCATTGGATGAACAATTAGGTCATTTTCGTCCACCCTATGCTAATTCTTGTCCAATTAGGATTTCTAACCAATCTTGTGCATCCAATAGGTGTTTTTGTGTCATTGGATGAACATTTAGGTCATTTTCGTCCTCCCTAGGATTATGCTTGTCCAATTAGGGTTTCTAACCAATCTTGTGCATCCAATAGGTGTTTTTGTGTCATTGGATGAACAATTAGGTCATTTTCGTCCTCCCTAGGCTAATTCTTGTCTAATTAGGGTTTTTAACCAATCTTGTGCATCCAATATGTGTTTTGTGTCATTGGATGAACATTTAGGTCATTTTCGTCCTCCCAAGGCTTATTCTTGTCCAATTAGGGTTTCTAACCAATCTTGTGCATCCAATTGGTGTTTTGTGTCATTGGATGAACAATTAGGTCATTTTCGTCCTCCCGATGTTAATTCTTGTCCAATTAGGGTTTTTAACCAATCTTGTGCATCCAATAGGTAGGTGTTTTGTGTCATTGGATGAACATTTAGGTCATTTTCGTCCTCCCTAAACTTAATCTTGTCCAATTAGGGTTTCTAACCAATCTTATGCATCCAATAGGTGTTTTTGTGTCATTGGATGAACAATTAGGTCATTTTCGTCCACCCTAGGCTAATTCTTGTCCAATTAGGGTTTCTAACCAATCTTGTGCATCCAATTGGTCTTTTGTGTCATTGGATGAACAATTAGGTCATTTTCGTCCTCCCTAGGCTAATTCTTGTCCAACTAGGGTTTTTAACCAATCTTGTGCATCCAATAGGTGTTTTGTGTCATTGGATGAACATTTAGGTCATTTTCGTCTTCCCTAAACTTAATCTTGTCCAATTAGGGTTTCTAACCAATCTTATGCATCCAATAGGTGTTTTTGTGTCATTGGATGAACAATTAGGTCATTTTCGTCCACCCTAGGCTAATTCTTGTCCAATTAGGGTTTCTAACCAATCTTGTGCATCCAATTGGTGTTTTGTGTCATTGGATGAACATTTACGTCATTTTCGTCCCCCCTAAACTTAATCTTGTCCAATTAGGGTTTCTAACCAATCTTGTGCATCCAATAGGTGTTTTGTGTCATTGGATGAACAATTAGGTCATTTTCGTCCACCCTAGGCTAATTCTTGTCCAATTAGGGTTTCTAACCAATCTTGTGCATCCAATTGGTCTTTTGTGTCATTGGATGAACAATTAGGTCATTTTCTTCCTCCCTAGGCTAATTCTTGTCCAATTAGGGTTTTTTACCAATCTTGTGCATCCAATAGGTGTTTTGTGTCATTGGATGAACAATTAGGTCATTTTCGTCCTCCCGAGGCTAATTCTTGTCCAATTAGGGTTTTTAACCAATCTTGTGCATCCAATAGGTGTTTTGTGTCATTGGATGAACATTTAGGTCATTTTCGTCCACCCTAGGCTAATTCTTGTCCAATTAGGGTTTCTAACCAATCTTGTGCATCCAATTGGTGTTTTCTGTCATTGTATGAACAATTAGGTCATTTTCGTCCTCCCTAGGCTAATTCTTGTCCAATTAGGGTTTCTAACCAATCTTGTGCATCCAATAGGTGTTTTTGTGTCATTGGATGAACAATTAGGTCATTTTCGTCCACCCTAGGCTAATTCTTGTCCAATTAGGGATTTTAACCAATCTTGTGCATCCAATAGGTGTTTTTGTGTCATTTGATGAACATTTAGGTCATTTTCGTCCTCCCTACACTTAATCTTGTCCAATAAGGGTTTTTAACCAATCTTGTGCATCGAATAGGTGTTTTGTGTCATTGGATGAACATTTAGGTCATTTTCGTCCTCCCTACACTTAATCTTGTCCAATTAGGGTTTTTAACCAATCTTGTTCATCCAATAGGTGTTTTGTGTCATTGGATGAACATTTAGGTCATTTTCGTCCTCCCTAAACTTAATCTTGTCCAATTAGGGTTTTTAAGCAATCTTGTGCATCCAATAGGTGTTTTGTGTCATTGGATGAACATTTAGGTCATTTTTGTCGTCCCTACACTTAATCTTGTTCAATTAGGGTTTCTGACCAATCTTGTGCATCCGACAGGTGTTTTTGTGTCATTGGATGAACAATTAGGTCATTTTCGTCCTCCCTAGGCTAATTCTTGTCCAATTAGGGTTTTTAACCAATCTTGTGTATCCAATAGGTGTTTTGTGTCATTGGATGAACTTAGGTCATTTTCGTCCTCCCTACACTTTATCTTGTCCAATTAGGGTTTCTGACCAATCTTGTGCATCCAATAGGTGTTTTGTGTCATTGGATGAACAATTAGGTCATTTTCGTCCTCCCTATGATAATTCTTGTCCAATTAGGGTTTTTAACCAATCTTGTGCATCTAATAGGTGTTTTGTGTCATTGGATGAACATTTAGGTCATTTTCGTCCTCCTAATGCTAATTCTTATCCAATTAGGGTTTTTAACCAATCTTGTGCATCCAATAGGTGTTTTGTGTCATTGGATGAACATTTAGGTCATTTTCGTCCTCCCTACACTTAATCTTGTTCAATTAGGGTTTCTAACCAATCTTGTGCATCCGATAGGTATTTTTGTGTCATTGGATGTACATTTAGGTCATTTTCGTCCTCCCTACACTTAATCTTGTCCAATTAGGGTTTTTAACCAATCTTGTTCATTCAATAGGTGTGTTGTGTCATTGGATGAATATTTATGTCATTTTCGTCCTCCCTAAACTTAATCTTATCCAATTACGGTTTTTAACCAATCTTGTGCATCCAATAGGTGTTTTGTGTCATTGGATGAACATTTAGGTCATTTTCGTCCTCCTTAGGCTAATTCTTATCCAATTAGGGTTTTTAACCAATCTTGTGCATCCAATAGGTGTTTTGTGTCATTGGATAAACATTTAGGTCATTTTCGTGCTCCCTACACTTAATCTTGTTCAATTAGGGTTTCTAACCAATCTTGTGCATACGATAGGTGCTTTTGTGTCATTGGATGAACAATTAGGTCATTTTCGTCCTCCCTACCCTTTATCTTGTCCAATTAGGGTTTCTAACCAATCTTGTGCATCCAATTGGTGTTTTTGTGTCATTGGATGAACAATTAGGTCATTTTCGTCCTCCCTATGATAATTCTTGTCCAATTACGGTTTTTAACCAATCTTGTGCATCCAATAGGTGTTTTGTGTCATTGGATGATCATTTAGGTCATTTTCTTCCTCCTTAGGCTAATTCTTATCCAATTACGGTTTTTAACCAATCTTGTGCATCCAATAGGTGTTTTGTGTCATTGGATGAACATTTAGGTCATTTTCGTCCTCCCTACACTTAATCTTGTTCAATTAGGGTTTGTGACCAATCTTGTGCATCCGACAGGTGTTTTTGTGTCATTGGATGAACAATTAGGTCATTTTCGTCCTCCCTAGGCTAATTCTTGTCCAATTAGGGTTTTTAACCAATCTTGTGCATCCAATAGGTGTTTTGTGTCATTGGATGAACACTTAGATCATTTTCGTCCTCCCTACACTTTATCTTGTCCAATTAGGGTTTCTAACCAATCTTGTGCATCCAATTGGTGTTTTTGTGTCATTGGATGAACAATTAGGTCATTTTCGTCCTCCCTATGATAATTCTTGTCCAATTAGGGTTTTTAACCAATCTTGTGCATCCAATAGGTGTTTTGTGTCATTGGATGAAAATTTTAGGTCATTTTCGTCCTCCCTACACTTTATCTTTTCTAATTAGGGTTTCTAACCAATCTTGTGCATCCAATTGGTGTTTTTGTGTCATTGGATGAACAATTAGGTCATTTTCGTCCTCCCTATGATAATTCTTGTCCAATTAGGGTTTTTAACCAATCTTGTGCATCCAATAGGTGTTTTGTGTCATTGGATGAACACTTAGGTCATTTTCGTCCTCCCTACACTTAATCTTGTCCAATTAGGGTTTTTAACCAATCTTGTGCATCCAATAGGTGTTTTGTGTCATTGGATGAACATTTAGGTCATTTTCGTCCTCCTTAAACTTAATCTTGTCCAATTAGGGTTTCTAACCAATCTTGTGCATCCAATAGGTGTTTTTGTGTCATTGGATGAACAATTAGGTCATTTTCGTCCACCCTAGGCTAATTCTTGTCCAATTAGGGATTTTAACCAATCTTGTGCATCCAATAGGTGTTTTTGTGTCATTGGATGAACATTTAGGTCATTTTCGTCCTCCCTACACTTAATCTTGTCCAATAAGGGTTTTTAACCAATCTTGTGCATCGAATAGGTGTTTTGTTTCATTGGATGAACATTTAGGTCATTTTCGTCCTCCCTACACTTAATCTTGTCCAATTAGGGTTTTTAACCAATCTTGTGCATCCAATAGGTGTTTTGTGTCATTGGATGAACATTTAGGTCATTTTCGTCCTCTCTACACGTAATCTTGTGCAACTAGGATTTTTAACCAATCTTGTGCATCGAATAGGTATTTTGTGTCATTGGATGAACATTTAGGTCATTTTCGTCCTTCCTACACATAATCTTGTCCAATTACGGTTTTTAACCAATCTTGTGCATCGAATAGGTGTTTTTGTGTCATTGGATGAACAATTAGGTCATTTTCGTCCACCCTAGGCTAATTCTTGTCCAATTAGGGTTTTTAACCAATCTTGTGCATCCAATAGGTGTTTTTGTGTCATTGGAAGAACAATTAGGTCATTTTCGTCCACCCTAGGCTAATTCTTGTCCAATTAGGGATTTTAACCAATCTTGTGCATCCAATAGGTGTTTTTGTGTCATTGGATGAACATTTAGGTCATTTTCGTCCTCCCTACACTTAATCTTGTCCAATTAGGGTTTTTAACCAATCTTGTGCATCCAATAGGTGTTTTGTGTCATTGGATGAACATTTAGGCCATTTTCGTCCTCACTACACGTAATCTTGTGCAACTAGGATTTTTGACCAATTAGGTCATTTTCGTCCACCCTAGGCTAATTCTTGTCCAATTAGGGATTTTAACCAATCTTGTGCATCCAATAGGTGTTTTTGTGTCATTGGATGAACATTTAGGTCATTATTTATCCTCCCTAAGCTTATGCTTGTCCAATTACGGTTTCTAACAAATCTTGTGCATCCAATAGTTGTGTTTGTGTCATTGGATAAAGATTTAGGTCATTTTCGTCCACCCTAAACTTAATCTTGTCCAATTAGGATTTCTAACCAATCTTGTGCATCAAATAGGTGTTTTTGTGTCAATGGATGAACAATTAGGTCATTTTCGTCTTCCCTAGGCTAATTCTTGTCCAATTAGGGTTTTTAACCAATCTTGTCCATCCCATATGTGTTTTGTGTCATTGGATGAACATTTAGGTCATTTTCGTCTTCCCTAAACTTAATCTTGTCCAATTATGGTTTTTAACAAATCTTGTGCATCCAATAGGTGTTTTGTGTCATTGGATGAACATTTAGGTCATTTTCGTCCTCCCTAAACTTAATCTTGTCCAATTAGGGTTTCTAACCAATCTTGTGCATCCAATTGGTGTTTTTGTGTCATTGGATGAACAATTAGGTCATTTTCGTCCTCCCTAGGGTAATTCTTGTCCAATTAGGGTTTTTAACAAATCTTGTGCATCCAATAGGTGTTTTGTGTCATTGGATGAACACTTCGGTCATTTTCGTCCTCCCTAGGCTAATTCTTATCCAATTAGGGTTTTTAACCAATCTTGTGCATCCAATAGGTGTTTTGTGTCATTGGATGAACATTTAAGTCATTTTCGTCCTCCCTACACTTAATCTTGTCCCAATAGGGTTTTTTACCAATCTGGTGCATCCAATGGGTGTTTTTGTATCATTGGATGAACATTTAGGTTATTTTCGTCCTCCCTAGGCTAATTCTTGTCCAATTAGTGTTTTCAACCAATCTTGTGCATCCAATAGGTGTTTGTGTCATTGGATGAACATTTAGGTCATTTTCATCCTCCCTAAGCTTATGCTTGTCCAATTAGGGTTTCTAACAAATCTTGTGCATCCAATAGTTGTGTTTGTGTCATTGGATAAAGATTTAGGTCATTTTCGTCCTCCCTACACTTAATCTTGTCCAATTAGGGTTTCTAACCAATCTTTTGCATCCAATAGGTGTTTTTGTGTCATTGGATGAACATTTAGGTCATTTTCGTCCTTCCAACACATAATCTTGTCCAATTACGGTTTTTAACCAATCTTGTGCATCCAATGGGTGTTTTTGTATCATTGGATGAACATTTAGGTTATTTTCGTCCTCCCTAGGCTAATTCTTGTCCAATTAGTGTTTTCAACCAATCTTGTGCATCCAATAGGTGTTTGTGTCATTGGATGAACATTTAGGTCATTATTTATCCTCCCTAAGCTTATGCTTGTCCAATTACGGTTTCTAACAAATCTTGTGCATCCAATAGTTGTGTTTGTGTCATTGGATAAAGATTTAGGTCATTTTCGTCCACCCTAAACTTAATCTTGTCCAATTAGGGTTTCTAACCAATCTTGTGCATCAAATAGGTGTTTTTGTGTCAATGGATGAACAATTAGGTCATTTTCGTCTTCCCTAGGCTAATTCTTGTCCAATTAGGGTTTTTAACCAATCTTGTCCATCCCATATGTGTTTTGTGTCATTGGATGAACATTTAGGTCATTTTCGTCTTCCCTAAACTTAATCTTGTCCAATTATGGTTTTTAACAAATCTTGTGCATCCAATAGGTGTTTTGTGTCATTGGATGAACATTTAGGTCATTTTCGTCCTCCCTAAACTTAATCTTGTCCAATTAGGGTTTCTAACCAATCTTGTGCATCCAATTGGTGTTTTTGTGTCATTGGATGAACAATTAGGTCATTTTCGTCCTCCCTAGGGTAATTCTTGTCCAATTAGGGTTTTTAACAAATCTTGTGCATCCAATAGGTGTTTTGTGTCATTGGATGAACACTTCGGTCATTTTCGTCCTCCCTAGGCTAATTCTTATCCAATTAGGGTTTTTAACCAATCTTGTGCATCCAATAGGTGTTTTGTGTCATTGGATGAACATTTAAGTCATTTTCGTCCTCCCTACACTTAATCTTGTCCCAATAGGGTTTTTTACCAATCTGGTGCATCCAATGGGTGTTTTTGTATCATTGGATGAACATTTAGGTTATTTTCGTCCTCCCTAGGCTAATTCTTGTCCAATTAGTGTTTTCAACCAATGTTGTGCATCCAATAGGTGTTTGTGTCATTGGATGAACATTTAGGTCATTTTCATCCTCCCTAAGCTTATGCTTGTCCAATTAGGGTTTCTAACAAATCTTGTGCATCCAATAGTTGTGTTTGTGTCATTGGATAAAGATTTAGGTCATTTTCGTCCTCCCTACACTTAATCTTGTCCAATTAGGGTTTCTAACCAATCTTTTGCATCCAATAGGTGTTTTTGTGTCATTGGATGAACATTTAGGTCATTTTCGTCCTCCCTAGGATAATTCTCGTCCAATTAGGGTTTTTAACAAATCTTGTGCATCCAATAGGTGTTTTTGTGTCATTGGATGAACATTTAGGTCATTTTCGTCCTCCCTAGGCTAATTCTTATCCAATTAGGGTTTTTAACCAATCTTGTGCATCCAATAGGTATTTTGTGTCATTGGATGAACATTTAGGTCATTTTCGCTCTCCCTACACTTTATCGTGTCCAATTAGGGTTTCTAACCAATCTAGTGCATCCAATTGGTGTTATTAGGTCATTGGATGAACAATTAGGTCATTGGATGAACAATTAGGTCATTTTCGTCCTCCCTAGGGTAATTCTTGTCCAATTAGGGTTTTTAACAAATCTTGTGCATCCAATAGGTGTTTTGTGTCATTGGATGAACACTTCGGTCATTTTCGTCCTCCCTAGGCTAATTCTTATCCAATTAGGGTTTTTAACCAAACTTGTGCATCCAATAGGTGTTTTGTGTCATTGGATGAACATTTAGGTCATTTTCGTCCTCCCTAGGCTAATTCTTATCCAATTAGGGTTTTTAACCAATCTTGTGCATCCAATAGGTATTTTGTGTCATTGGATGAACATTTAGGTCATTTTCGCTCTCCCTACACTTTATCGTGTCCAATTAGGGTTTCTAACCAATCTAGTGCATCCAATTGGTGTTATTGGGTCATTGGATGAACAATTAGGTCATTTTCGTCGTCCCTACACTTAATCTTGTCCAACTAGGGTTTTTAACCAATCTTGTGCATCCGATAGGTGTTTTTGTGTCATTGGATGAACATTTAGGTCATTTTCGTCCTCTCTAGGCTAATTCTTATCCAATTAGGGTTTTTGACCAATCTTGTGCATCCAATAGGTGTTTTTTATCATTGGATGAACACTTAGGTTATTTTCGTCCTCCCTAGGCTAATTCTTATCCAATTAGGGTTTTTAACCAATCATGTGCATCCAATAAGTGTTTTGTGTCATTGGATGAACATTTAGGTCATTTTCGCTCTCCCTACACTTTATCGTGTCCAATTAGGGTTTCTAACCAATCTAGTGCATCCAATTGGTGTTATTGGGTCATTGGATGAACAATTAGGTCATTTTCGTCGTCCCTACACTTAATCTTGTCCAACTAGGGTTTTTAACCAATCTTGTGCATCCGATAGGTGTTTTTGTGTCATTGGATGAACATTTAGGTCATTTTCGTCCTCTCTAGGCTAATTCTTATCCAATTAGGGTTTTTGACCAATCATGTGCATCCAATAGGTGTTTTTTATCATTGGATGAACACTTAGGTTATTTTCGTCCTCCCTAGGCTAATTCTTATCCAATTAGGGTTTTTAACGAATCATGTGCATCCAATAAGTGTTTTGTGTCATTGGATGAACATTTAGGTCATTTTCGTCCTCCCTACACTTAATCTTGTCCAATTAGGGTTTCTAACCAATCTTGTGCATCCGATAGGTGTTTTTGTGTCATTGGATGAACAATTAGGTCATTTTCGTCCTCCCTAGGCTAATTCTTGTCCAATTAGGGTTTTTAACCAATCTTGTGCATCCAATAGGTGTTTTGTGTCATTGGATGAAAATTTAGGTCATTTTCGTCCTCCCTACACTTAATCTTGTCCAATTAGGGTTTTTAACCAATCTTGTGCATCCAATAGGTGTTTTGTGTCATTGGATGAACATTTAGGTCATTTTCGTCCTCCCTACACTTAATCTTGTCCAATTAGGGTTTTTAACCAATCTTGTGCATCCAATGGGTGTTTTTGTGTCATTGGATGAACAATTAGGTCATTTTCGTCCTCCCTAGGCTAATTCTTGTCCAATTAGGGTTTTTAACCAATCTTGTGCATCCAATAGGTGTTTTATGTCATTGGATGAATATTTAGGTCATTTTCGTCCTCCCTACACTTAATCTTGTCCAATTAGGGTTTTTAACCAATGTTGTGCATCCAATAGGTGTTTTATGTCATTGGATGAATATTTAGGTCATTTTCGTCCTCCCTACACTTAATCTTGTCCAATTAGGGTTTTTAACCAATCTTGTGCATCCAATAAGTGTTTTTGTGTCATTGGATGAACATTTAGGTCATTTTCGTCCTCCCTACACTTAATCTTGTCCAATTAGGGTTTTTAACCAATCTTGTGCATCCAATAGGTGTTTTGTGTCATTGGATGAACATTTAGGTCATTTTCGTCCTCTCTACACGTAATCTTGTGCAACTAGGATTTTTAACCAATCTTGTGCATCGAATAGGTATTTTGTGTCATTGGATGAACATTTAGGTCATTTTCGTCCTTCCTACACATAATCTTGTCCAATTACGGTTTTTAACCAATCTTGTGCATCGAATAGGTGTTTTTGTGTCATTGGATGAACAATTAGGTCATTTTCGTCCACCCTAGGCTAATTCTTGTCCAATTAGGGATTTTAACCAATCTTGTGCATCCAATAGGTGTTTTTGTGTCATTGGATGAACATTTAGGTCATTTTCGTCCTCCCTACACTTAATCTTGTCCAATAAGGGTTTTTAACCAATCTTGTGCATCGAATAGGTGTTTTGTTTCATTGGATGAACATTTAGGTCATTTTCGTCCTCCCTACACTTAATCTTGTCCAATTAGGGTTTTTAACCAATCTTGTGCATCCAATAGGTGTTTTGTGTCATTGGATGAACATTTAGGTCATTTTCGTCCTCTCTACACGTAATCTTGTGCAACTAGGATTTTTAACCAATCTTGTGCATCGAATAGGTATTTTGTGTCATTGGATGAACATTTAGGTCATTTTCGTCCTTCCTACACATAATCTTGTCCAATTACGGTTTTTAACCAATCTTGTGCATCGAATAGGTGTTTTTGTGTCATTGGATGAACAATTAGGTCATTTTCGTCCACCCTAGGCTAATTCTTGTCCAATAAGGGTTTTTAACCAATCTTGTGCATCGAATCGGTGTTTTGTGTCATTGGATGAACATTTAGGTCATTTTCGTCCTCCCTACACTTAATCTTGTCCAATTAGGGTTTTTAACCAATCTTGTCCATCCCATATGTGTTTTGTGTCATTGGATGAACATTTAGGTCATTTTCGTCCTCCCTAAACTTAATCTTGTCCAATTATGGTTTTTAACAAATCTTGTGCATCCAATAGGTGTTTTGTGTCATTGGATGAACATTTAGGTCATTTTCGTCCTCCCTAAACTTAATCTTGTCCAATTAGGGTTTCTAACCAATCTTGTGCATCCAATTGGTGTTTTTGTGTCATTGGATGAACAATTAGGTCATTTTCGTCCTCCCTAGGGTAATTCTTGTCCAATTAGGGTTTTTAACCAATCTTATGCATCCAATAGGTGTTTTGTGTCATTGGATGAACACTTCGGTCATTTTCGTCCTCCCTAAACTTAATCTTGTCCAATTATGGTTTTTAACAAATCTTGTGCATCCAATAGGTGTTTTTGTGTCATTGGATGAACATTTAGGTCATTTTCGTCCTCCCTAAACTTAATCTTGTCCAATTAGGGTTTCTAACCAATCTTGTGCATCCAATTGGTGTTTTTGTGTCATTGGATGAACAATTAGGTCATTTTCGTCCTCCCTAGGGTAATTCTTGTCTAATTAGGGTTTTTGACCAATCTTGTGCATCCAATAGGTGTTTTGTGTCATTGGATGAACACTTCGGTCATTTTTGTCCTCCCTATGATAATTCTCGTCCAATTAGGGTTTTTAACAAATCTTGTGCATCCAATAGGTGTTTTTGTGTCATTGGATGAACATTTAGGTCATTTTCGTCCTCCATAGGCTAATTCTTATCCAATTAGGGTTTTTGACCAATCTTGTGCATCCAATAGGTGTTTTTTATCATTGGATGAACACTTAGGTTATTTTCGTCCTCCCTAGGCTAATTCTTATCCAATTAGGGTTTTTAACCAATCATGTGCATCCAATAAGTGTTTTGTGTCATTGGATGAACATTTAGGTCATTTTCGTCCTCCCTACACTTAATCTTGTCCAATTAGGGTTTCTAACCAATCTTGTGCATCCAATAGGTGTTTTTGTGTCATTGGATGAACATTTAGGTCATTTTCGTCCTCCCTAGGATAATTCTCGTCCAATTAGGGTTTTTAACAAATCTTGTGCATCCAATAGGTGTTTTTGTGTCATTGGATGAACATTTAGGTCATTTTCGTCCTCCCTAGGCTAATTCTTATCCAATTAGGGTTTTTAACCAATCTTGTGCATCCAATAGGTATTTTGTGTCATTGGATGAACATTTAGGTCATTTTCGCTCTCCCTACACTTTATCGTGTCCAATTAGGGTTTCTAACCAATCTAGTGCATCCAATTGGTATTATTGGGTCATTGGATGAACATTTAGGTCATTTTCGTCCTCCCTAGGCTAATTCTTATCCAATTAGGGTTTTTAACCAATCTTGTGCATCCAATAGGTATTTTGTGTTATTGGATGAACATTTAGGTCATTTTCGCTCTCCCTACACTTTATCGTGTCCAATTAGGGTTTCTAACCAATCTAGTGCATCCAATTGGTGTTATTGGGTCATTGGATGAACATTTAGGTCATTTTCGTCCTTCCTAGGATAATTCTCGTCCAATTAGGGTTTTTAACAAATCTTGTGCATCCAATAGGTGTTTTTGTGTCATTGGATGAACATTTAGGTCATTTTCGTCCTCCCTAGGCTAATTCTTATCCAATTAGGGTTTTTAACCAATCTTGTGCATCCAATAGGTGTTTTTTATCATTGGATGAACACTTAGGTTATTTTCGTCCTCCCTAGGCTAATTCTTATTCAATTAGGGTTTTTGACCAATTTTGTGCATCCAATAGGTGTTTTTTATCATTGGATGAACACTTAGGTTATTTTCGTCCTCCCTAGGCTAATTCTTATCCAATTAGGGTTTTTAACCAATCATGTGCATCCAATAAGTGTTTTGCGTTATTGGATGAACATTTAGGTCATTTTCTTCCTCCCTACACTTAATCTTGTCTAATTAGGGTTTCTAACCAATCTTGTGCATCCAATTGGTGTTTTTGTGTCATTGGATGAACAATTAGGTCATTTTCGTCCTCCCTAGGCTAATTCTTGTCCAATTAGGGTTTTTAACCAATATTGTGCATCCAATAGGTGTTTTGTGTCATTTGATGAACAATATTGTGCATCCAATAAGGGTTTTGTGTCATTGGATCAATATTTAGGTCATTTTCGCTCTCCCTACACTTTATCTTGTCCAATTAGGGTTTCTAACCAATCTTGTGGATCCAATTAGTGTTTTTGTGTCATTGGATGAACAATTAGGTCATTTTCGTCCTCCCTAGGATAATTCTTGTCCAATTAGGGTTTTTAACAAATCTTGTGCATCCAATATGTGTTTTTGTGTCATTGGATGAACACTTAGGTTATTTTCGTCCTCCCTAGGCTAATTCTTATCCAATTAGTGATTTTAACCAATCTTGTGCATCCGATAGGTGTTTTTGTGTCATTGGATGAACATTTAGGTCATTTTCGTCCTCCCTAGGCTAATTCTTATCCAATTAGGGTTTTTAACCAATCTTGTGCATCCAATAGGTATTTTGTGTTATTGGATGAACATTTAGGTCATTTTCGCTCTCCCTACACTTTATCGTGTCCAATTAGGGTTTCTAACCAATCTAGTGCATCCAATTGGTGTTATTGGGTCATTGGATGAACATTTAGGTCATTTTCGTCCTTCCTAGGATAATTCTCGTCCAATTAGGGTTTTTAACAAATCTTATGCATCCAATAGGTGTTTTTTATCATTGGATGAACACTTAGGTTATTTTCGTCCTCCCTAGGCTAATTCTTATCCAATTAGGGTTTTTAACCAATCATGTGCATCCAATAAGTGTTTTGTGTCATTGGATGAACATTTAGGTCATTTTCGTCCTCCCTACACTTAATCTTGTCCAATTAGGGTTTCTAACCAATCTTGTGCATCCGATAGGTGTTTTTGTGTCATTGGATGAACAATTAGGTCATTTTCGTCCTCCCTAGGCTAATTCTTGTCCAATTAGGGTTTTTAACCAATCTTGTGCATCCAATAGGTGTTTTGTGTCATTGGATGAACACTTAGATCATTTTCGGCCTCCCTAGGCTAATTCTTATCCAATTAGGGTTTTTAACCAATCTTGTGCATCCAATAAGTGTTTTGTGTCATCGGATGAACATTTAGGTCATTTTCGTCCTCCCTACACTTAATCTTGTCCAATTAGGGTTTTTAACCTATCTTGTGCATCCAATAGGTGTTCTGTGTCATTGGATGAACATTTAGGTCATTTTCGTCCTCCCTACACTTAATCTTGTCCAACTAGGATTTTTAACCAATCTTGTGCATCGAATAGGTATTTTGTGTCATTGGATGAACATTTAGGTTATTTTCGTCCTTCCTACACATAATCTTGTCCAATTACGGTTTTTAACCAATCTTGTGTATCCAATAGGTGTTTTGTGTCATTGGATGAACATTTAGGTCATTTTCGTCCTCCCTACACTTAATCTTGTCCAATTAGGGTTTTTAACCAATCTTGTGCATCCAATAGGTGTTTTGTGTCATTGGATGAACATTTAGGTCATTTTCGTACTCCCTACACTTTATCTTGTCCAATTAGGGTTTCTAACCAATCTTGTGCATCCAATAGTTGTGTTTGTGTCATTGGATGAACATTTAGGTCATTTTCGTCCTCCCTAAACTTAATCTTGTCCAATTAGGGTTTCTAACCAATCTTGTGCATCCAATAGGTGTTTTTGTGTCATTGGATGAACAATTAGGTCATTTTCGTCCACCCTAGGCTAATTCTTGTCCAATTAGGGTTGCTAACCAATCTTGTGCATCCAATTGGTGTTTTGTGTCATTGGATGAACAATTAGGTCATTTTCGTCCTCCTTAGGCTTATTCTTGTCCAATTAGTGCTTCTAACCTATCTTGTGCATCCAATAGGTGTTTTTGTGTCATTGGAAGAATATTTAGGTCATTTTCGTCCTCCCTAGGCTAATTCTTGTCCAATTAGGGTTTCTAACCAATCTTGTGCATCCAATAGGTGTTTTTGTGTCATTGGATGAACAATTAGGTCATTTTCGTCCACCCTAGGCTAATTCTTGTCCAATTAGGGATTTTAACCAATCTTGTGCATCCAATAGGTGTTTTTGTGTCATTGGATGAACATTTAGGTCATTTTCGTCCTCCCTACACTTAATCTTGTCCAATAAGGGTTTTTAACCAATCTTGTGCATCCAATAGGTGTTTTGTGTCATTGGATGAACATTTAGGTCATTTTCGTCCTCCCTACACTTAATCTTGTCCAATTAGGGTTTTTAACAAATCTTGTGCATCCAATAGGTGTTTTGTGTCATTGGATGAACAATTAGGTCATTTTCGTCCTCCCTAAACTTAATCTTGTCCAATTAGGGTTTCTAACCAATGTTGTGCATCCAAAAGGTGTTTTGTGTCATTGGATGAACATTTAGGTCATTTTCGTCCTCCCTACACTTAATCTTGTCCAATTAGGGTTTTTAACCAATCTTGTGCATCCAATAGGTGTTTTGTGTCATTGGATGAACATTTAGGTCATTTTCGTCTTCCCTAGGCTAATTCTAGTCCAATTAGGGTTTTTATCCAATCTTGTGCATCCATTAGGTGCTTTTGTGTCATTGGATGAACATTAGGTCATTTTCGTCCTCCCTACACTTAATCTTGTCCATTTAGGGTTTTTAACAAATTTGTGTATCCAATAGGTGTTTTGTGTCATTGGATGAACAATTAGGTCATTTTCGTCCTTCCTAAACTTAATCTTGTCCAATTAGGGTTTCTAACCAATGTTGTGCATCCAATAGGTGTTTTGTGTCATTGGATGAACATTTAGGTCATTTTCGTCCTCCCTAGGCTAATTCTTGTCCAATTAGGGTTTTTATCCAATCTTGTGCATCCATTAGGTGCTTTTGTGTCATTGGATGAACGTTAGGTCATTTTCGTCCTCCCTACACTTAATCTTGTCCATTTAGGGTTTTTAACAAATCTTGTGCATCCAATAGGTGTTTTGTGTCATTGGATGAACAATTAGGTCATTTTCGTCCTCCCTAAACTTAATCTTGTCCAATTAGGGTTTCTAACCAATGTTGTGCATCCAATAGGTGTTTTGTGTTATTGGATGAACATTTAGGTCATTTTCGTCCTCCCTACACTTAATCTTGTCCAATTAGGGTTTTTAACCAATCTTGTGCATCCAATAGGTGTTTTGTGTCATTGGATGAACATTTAGGTCATTTTCGTCCTCCCTACACTTAATCTTGTCCAATTAGGGTTTTTAACAAATCTTGTGCATCCAATAGGTGTTTTGTGTCATTGCATGAACACTTAGGACATTTTCGTCCTCCCTAGGCTAATTCTTATCCTATTAGGGTTTTTAACCAATCTTGTGCATCCAATAGGTGTTTTGTGTTATTGGATGAACATTTAGGTCATTTTCACCCTCCCTACACTTAATCTTGTCCAATTAGGGTTTTTAAACAATCTTGTGCATCGAATAGGTGTTTTGTGTCATTGGATGAACATTTAGGTCATTTTCGTCCTCCCTACACTTAATCTTGTCCAATTAGGGTTTTTAACCAATCTTGTGCATCCAATAGGTGTTTTGTGTCATTGGATGAACATTTAGGTCATTTTCGTCCTCCCTACGCTAATTCTTGTCCAATTAGGGTTTTTAACCAATCTTGTGCATCCAATAGGTGTTTTGTGTCATTGGATGAACATTTAGGTCATTTTCGTCCTCCCTAAACTTAATCTCGTCCAATTAGGGTTTCTAACCAATCTTGTGCATCCAATAGGTGTTTTGTGTCATTGGATGAACATTTAGGTCATTTTCGTCCTCCCTAAACTTAATCTTGTCCAATTAGGGTTTCTAACCAATCTTGTGCATCCAATAGGTGTTTTTGTGTCATTGGATGAACAATTAGGTCATTTTCGTCCACCCTAGGCTAATTCTTGTCCAATTAGGGATTTTAACCAATCTTGTGCATCCAATAGGTGTTTTTGTGATTGGATGAACATTTAGGTCATTTTCGTCCTCCCTACACTTAATCTTGTCCAATAAGGGTTTTTAACCAATCTTGTGCATCGAATAGGTGTTTTGTGTCATTGGATGAACATTTAGGTCATTTTCGTCCTCCCTACACTTAATCTTGTCCAATTAGGGTTTTTAACCAATCTTGTGCATCCAATAGGTGTTTTGTGTCATTGGATGAACAATTAGGTAATTTTCGTCCTCCCTAAACTTAATCTTGTCCAATTAGGGTTTCTAACCAATGTTGTGCATCCAATAGGTGTTTTGTGTCATTGGATGAACATTTAGGTCATTTTCGTGCTCCCTACACTTAATCTTGTCCAATTAGGGTTTTTAACCAATCTTGTGCATCCAATAGGTGTTTTGTGTCATTGGATGAACATTTAGGTCATTTTCGTCCTCCCTACACTTAATCTTGTCCAATTAGGGTTTTTTACCAATCTTGTGCATCCAATGGCTGTTTTTGTGTCATTGGATGAACAATTAGGTCATTTTCGTCCTCCTTAGGCTAATTCTTGTCCAATTAGGTTTTTTAACCAAACTTGTGCATCCAATAGGTGTTTTTGTGTCATTGGATGAACATTTAGGTCATTTTCATCCTCCCAAGGCTTATGCTTGTCCCATTAGGGTTTCTAACAAATCTTGTGCATCCAATAGTTGTGTTTGTGTCATTGGATGAACATTTAGGTCATTTTCGTCCTCCCTACACTTAATCTTGTCCAATTAGGGTTTTTAACCAATCTTGTGCATCCAATAGGTGTTTTGTGTCATTGGATGAACATTTAGGTCATTTTCGTCCTCCCTACAGTTAATCTTGTCCAATTAGGGTTTCTAACCAATCTAGTGCATCCAATAGGTGTTTTGTGTCATTGGATGAACATTTAGGTCATTTTCGTCCTCCCTACACTTAATCTTGTCCAATTAGGGTTTTTAACCAATCTTGTTCATTCAATAGGTGTGTTGTGTCATTGGATGAATATTTAGGTCATTTTCGTCCTCCCTAGGCTAATTCTTGTCCAATTAGGGTTTTTAACCAATCTTGTGCATCCAATAGGTGTTTTGTGTCATTGGATGAACATTTAGGTCATTTTCGTCCTCCCTAGGCTAATTCTAGTCCAATTAGGGTTTTTATCCAATCTTGTGCATCCATTAGGTGCTTTTGTGTCATTGGATGAACATTAGGTCATTTTCGTCCTCCCTACACTTAATCTTGTCCATTTAGGGTTTTTAACCAATTTGTGTATCCAATAGGTGTTTTGTGTCATTGGATGAACAATTAGGTCATTTTCGTCCTTCCTAAACTTAATCTTGTCCAATTAGGGTTTTTAACGAATGTTGTGCATCCAATAGGTGTTTTGTGTCATTGGATGAACATTTAGGTCATTTTCGTCCTCCCTACACTTAATCTTGTCCAATTAGGGTTTTTAACCAATCTTGTGCATCCAATAGGTGTTTTGTGTCATTGGATGAACATTTAGGTCATTTTCGTCCTCCCTAGGCTAATTCTTGTCCAATTAGGGTTTTTAACCAATCTTGTGCATCCAATAGGTGTTTTGTGTCATTGGATGAACATTTAGGTCATTTTCGTCCTCCCAACACTTAATGTAGTCCAATTAGGGTTTTTAACCAATCTTGTGCATCCAATAGGTGTTTTGTGTCATTGGATGAACATTTAGGTCATTTTCGTCCTCCCTACACTTAATCTTGTCCAATTAGGGTTTTTAACCAATCTTGTGCATCCAATAGGTGTTTTGTGTCATTGGATGAACATTTAGGTCATTTTCGTCCTCCCTACACTTAATCTTGTCCAATTAGGGTTTTTAACCAATCTTGTGCATCCAATAGGTGTTTTGTGTCATTGGATGAACATTTAGGTCATTTTCGTCCTCCTTAAACTTAATCTTGTCCAATTAGGGTTTCTAACCAATCTTGTGCATCCAATAGGTGTTTTTGTGTCATTGGATGAACAATTAGGTCATTTTCGTCCACCCTAGGCTAATTCTTGTCCAATTAGGGATTTTAACCAATCTTGTGCATCCAATAGGTGTTTTTGTGTCATTGGATGAACATTTAGGTCATTTTCGTCCTCCCTACACTTAATCTTGTCCAATAAGGGTTTTTAACCAATCTTGTGCATCGAATAGGTGTTTTGTTTCATTGGATGAACATTTAGGTCATTTTCGTCCTCCCTACACTTAATCTTGTCCAATTAGGGTTTTTAACCAATCTTGTGCATCCAATAGGTGTTTTGTGTCATTGGATGAACATTTAGGTCATTTTCGTCCTCTCTACACGTAATCTTGTGCAACTAGGATTTTTAACCAATCTTGTGCATCGAATAGGTATTTTGTGTCATTGGATGAACATTTAGGTCATTTTCGTCCTTCCTACACATAATCTTGTCCAATTACGGTTTTTAACCAATCTTGTGCATCGAATAGGTGTTTTTGTGTCATTGGATGAACCATTAGGTCATTTTCGTCCACCCTAGGCTAATTCTTGTCCAATTAGGGTTTCTAACCAATCTTGTGCATCCAATAGGTGTTTTTGTGTCATTGGATGAACAATTAGGTCATTTTCGTCCACCCTAGGCTAATTCTTGTCCAATTAGGGATTTTAACCAATCTTGTGCATCCAATAGGTGTTTTTGTGTCATTGGATTAACATTTAGGTCATTTTCGTCCTCCCTACACTTAATCTTGTCCAATTAGGGTTTTTAACCAATCTTGTGCATCCAATAGGTGTTTTGTGTCATTGGATGAACATTTAGGCCATTTTGGTCCTCACTACACGTAATCTTGTGCAACTAGGATTTTTAACCAATTAGGTCATTTTCGTCCACCCTAGGCTAATTCTTGTCCAATTAGGGATTTTAACCAATCTTGTGCATCCAATAGGTGTTTTTGTGTCATCGGATGAACATTTAGGTCATTTTCGTCCTTCCTACACATAATCTTGTCCAATTATGGTTTTTAACCAATATTGTGCATCCAATGGGTGTTTTTGTGTCATTGGATGAACATTTAGGTTATTTTCGTCCTCCCTAGGCTAATTCTTGTCCAATTAGTGTTTTCAACCAATGTTGTGCATCCAATAGGTGTTTGTGTCATTGGATGAACATTTAGGTCATTTTCATCCTCCCTAAGCTTATGCTTGTCCAATTAGGGTTTCTAACAAATCTTGTGCATCCAATAGTTGTGTTTGTGTCATTGGATAAAGGTTTAGGTCATTTTCGTCCACCCTAAACTTAATCTTGTCCAATTAGGGTTTCTAACCAATCTTGTGCATCCAATAGGTGTTTTTGTGTCAATGGATGGACAATTAGGTCATTTTCGCCTTACCTAGGCTAATTCTTGTCCAATTAGGGTTTTTAACCAATCTTGTCCATCCCATATGTGTTTTGTGTCATTGGATGAACATTTAGGTCATTTTCGTCCTCCCTAAACTTAATCTTGTCCAATTAGGGTTTCTAACCAATCTTGTGCATCCAATAGGTGTTTTTGTGTCATTGGATGAAGAATTAGGTCATTTTCGTCCACCTTAGGCTAATTCTTGTCCAATTAGGGATTTTAACCAATCTTGTGCATCCAATAGGTGTTTTTGTGTCATTGGATGAACATTTAGGTCATTTTCGTCCTCCCTAAACTTAATCTTGTCCAATTAGGGTTTCTAACCAATCTTGTGCATCCAATTGGTGTTTTTGTGTCATTGGATGAACAATTAGGTCATTTTCGTCCTCCCTAGGGTAATTCTTGTCCAATTAGGGTTTTTAACAAATCTTGTGCATCCAATAGGTGTTTTGTGTCATTGGATGAACACTTCGGTCATTTTCGTCCTCCCTAGGCTAATTCTTATCCAATTAGGGTTTTTAACCAATCTTGTGCATCCAATAGGTGTTTTGTGTCATTGGATGAACATTTAAGTCATTTTCGTCCTCCCTACACTTAATCTTGTCCCAATAGGGTTTTTTACCAATCTGGTGCATCCAATGGGTGTTTTTGTATCATTGGATGAACATTTAGGTTATTTTCGTCCTCCCTAGGCTAATTCTTGTCCAATTAGTGTTTTCAACCAATGTTGTGCATCCAATAGGTGTTTGTGTCATTGGATGAACATTTAGGTCATTTTCATCCTCCCTAAGCTTATGCTTGTCCAATTAGGGTTTCTAACAAATCTTGTGCATCCAATAGTTGTGTTTGTGTCATTGGATAAAGATTTAGGTCATTTTCGTCCTCCCTACACTTAATCTTGTCCAATTAGGGTTTCTAACCAATCTTTTGCATCCAATAGGTGTTTTTGTGTCATTGGATGAACATTTAGGTCATTTTCGTCCTCCCTAGGATAATTCTCGTCCAATTAGGGTTTTTAACAAATCTTGTGCATCCAATAGGTGTTTTTGTGTCATTGGATGAACATTTAGGTCATTTTCGTCCTCCCTAGGCTAATTCTTATCCAATTAGGGTTTTTAACCAATCTTGTGCATCCAATAGGTATTTTGTGTCATTGGATGAACATTTAGGTCATTTTCGCTCTCCCTACACTTTATCGTGTCCAATTAGGGTTTCTAACCAATCTAGTGCATCCAATTGGTGTTATTAGGTCATTGGATGAACAATTAGGTCATTGGATGAACAATTAGGTCATTTTCGTCCTCCCTAGGGTAATTCTTGTCCAATTAGGGTTTTTAACAAATCTTGTGCATCCAATAGGTGTTTTGTGTCATTGGATGAACACTTCGGTCATTTTCGTCCTCCCTAGGCTAATTCTTATCCAATTAGGGTTTTTAACCAATCTTGTGCATCCAATAGGTGTTTTGTGTCATTGGATGAACATTTAAGTCATTTTCGTCCTCCCTACACTTAATCTTGTCCAATTAGGGTTTTTTACCAATCTCGTGCATCCAATAGGTGTTTTGTGTCATTGGATGAACATTTAGGTCATTTTTGTCCTCCCTACACTTTATCTTATCCAATTAGGGTTTCTAACCAATCTTGTGCATCCAATTGGTGTTTTTGTGTCATTGGATGAACAATTAGGTAATTTTTGTCCTCCCTAAACTTAATCTTGTCCAATTAGGGTTTCTAACCAATCTTGTGCATCCAATAGGTGTGTTTGTGTCATTGGATGAACAATTAGGTCATTTTCGTCCTCCCTAGGCTAATTCTTGTCCAATTAGGGTTTTTAACCAATATTGTGCATCCAATAGGTGTTTTGTGTCATTTGATGAATATTTAGGTCATTTTCGTCCTCCCTACACTTAATCTTGTCCAATTAGGGTTTTTAACCAATCTTGTGCATCCAATAGGGGTTTTGTGTCATTGGATCAATATTTAGGTCATTTTCGTCCTCCCTACACTTAATCTTGCCTACTAGGGTTTTTAACCAATTTTGTGCATCCAATAGGTATTTTGTGTCATTGGATGAACATTCAGGTCATTTTCGCTCTCCCTACACTTTATCTTGTCCAATTAGGGTTTCTAACCAATCTTGTGCATCCAATTGGTGTTTTTGTGTCATTGGATGAACAATTAGGTCATTTTCGTCCTCCCTAGGATAATTCTTGTCCAATTAGGGTTTTTAACCAATATTGTGCATTCAATAGGTGTTTTGTGTCATTTGATGAATATTTAGGTCATTTTCGTCCTCCCTACACTTAATCTTGTCCAATTAGGGTTTTTAACCAATCTTGTGCATCCAATAGGGGTTTTGTGTCATTGGATCAATATTTAGGTCATTTTCGTCCTCCCTACACTTAATCTTGCCTACTAGGGTTTTTAACCAATTTTGTGCATCCAATAGGTATTTTGTGTCATTGGATGAACATTCAGGTCATTTTCGCTCTCCCTACATTTTATCTTGTCCAATTAGGGTTTCTAACCAATCTTGTGCATCCAATTGGTGTTTTTGTGTCATTGGATGAACAATTAGGTCATTTTCGTCCTCCCTAGGATAATTCTTGTCCAATTAGGGTTTTTAACAAATCTTGTGCATCCAATAGGTGTTTTTGTGTCATTGGATGAACACTTAGGTTATTTTCGTCCTCCCTAGGCTAAATCTTATCCAATTAGGGTTTTTAACCAAACTTGTGCATCCAATAGGTGTTTTGTGTCATTGGATGAACATTTAGGTCATTTTCGTCCTCCCTAGGCTAATTCTTATCCAATTAGGGTTTTTAACCAATCTTGTGCATCCAATAGGTATTTTGTGTCATTGGATGAACATTTAGGTCATTTTCGCTCTCCCTACACTTTATCTTGTCCAATTAGGGTTTCTAACCAATCTTGTGCATCCAATTGGTGTTTTTGTGTCATTGGATGAACAATTAGGTCATTTTCGTCCTCCCTATGATAATTCTTGTCCAATTAGGGTTTTTAACCAATCTTGTGCATCCGATAGGTGTTTTTGTGTCATTGGATGAACATTTAGGTCATTTTCGTCCTCCTACACTTAATCTTGTCCAATTAGGGTTTTTAACCAATCTTGTTCATTCAATAGGTGTGTTGTGTTATTGGATGAATATTTAGGTCATTTTCGTCCTCCCTAAACTTAATCTTGTCCAATTAGGGTTTTTAACCAATCTTGTGCATCCAATAGGTGTTTTGTGTCATTGGATGAACATTTAGGTCATTTTCGTCCTCCCTAAACTTAATCTAGTCCAATTAGGGTTTTTAAGCAATCTTGTGCATCCAATAGGTGTTTTGTGTCATTGGATGAACATTTAGGTCATTTTCGTCCTCCCTAAAGTTAATCTTGTTCAATTAGGGTTTCTAACCAATCTTGTGCATCCGATAGGTGTTTTTGTGTCATTGGATGAACATTTAGGTCATTTTCGTCCTCCCTACACTTAATCTTGTCCAATTAGGGTTTTTAACCAATCTTGTTCATTCAATAGGTGTGTTGTGTCATTGGATGAATATTTATGTCATTTTCGTCCTCCCTAAACTTAATCTTATCCAATTACGGTTTTTAACCAATCTTGTGCATCCAATAGGTGTTTTGTGTCATTGGATGAACATTTAGGTCTTTTTCGTCCTCCCTAAACTTAATCTTGTTCAATTAGGGTTTCTAACCAATCTTGTGCATCCGATAGGTGTTTTTGTGTCATTGGATGAACATTTAGGTCATTTTCGTCCTCCCTACACTTAATCTTGTCCAATTAGGGTTTTTAACCAATCTTGTTCATTCAATAGGTGTGTTGTGTCATTGGATGAATATTTATGTCATTTTCGTCCTCCCTAAACTTAATCTTATCCAATTACGGTTTTTAACCAATCTTGTGCATCCAATAGGTGTTTTGTGTCATTGGATGAACATTTAGGTCATTTTCGTCCTCCCTACACTTAATCTTGTCCAATTAGGGTTTTTAACCAAACTTGTGCATCCAATAGGTGTTTTGTGTCATTGGATGAACATTTAGGTCATTTTCGTCCTCCCTACACTTAATCTTGTTCAATTACGGTTTCTAACTAATCTTGTGCATCCGATAGGTGTTTTTGTGTCATTGGATGAATATTTAAGTCATTTTCGTCCTCCCTACACTTAATCTTGTCCAATTAGGGTTTTTAACCAATCTTGTTCATTCAATAGGTGTGTTGTGTCATTGGATGAATATTTATGTCATTTTCGTCCTCCCTAAACTTAATCTTATCCAATTACGGTTTTTAACCAATCTTGTGCATCCAATAGGTGTTTTGTGTCATTGGATGAACATTTAGGTCATTTTCGTCCTCCCTACACTTAATCTTGTCCAATTAGGGTTTTTAACCAATCTTGTTCATCCAATTGGTGTTTTTGTGTCATTGGATGAACAATTAGGTCATTTTCGTCCTCCCTATGATAATTCTTGTCCAATTAGGGTTTTTAACCAATCTTGTGCATCCAATAGGTGTTTTGTGTCATTGGATGAACACTTAGGTCATTTTCGTCCTCCCTACACTTAATCTTGTCCAATTAGGGTTTTTAACCAATCTTGTGCATCCAATAGGTGTTTTGTGTCATTGGATGAACATTTAGGTCATTTTCGTCCTCCTTAAACTTAATCTTGTCCAATTAGGGTTTCTAACCAATCTTGTGCATCCAATAGGTGTTTTTGTGTCATTGGATGAACAATTAGGTCATTTTCGTCCACCCTAGGCTAATTCTTGTCCAATTAGGGATTTTAACCAATCTTGTGCATCCAATAGGTGTTTTTGTGTCATTGGATGAACATTTAGGTCATTTTCGTCCTCCCTACACTTAATCTTGTCCAATAAGGGTTTTTAACCAATCTTGTGCATCGAATAGGTGTTTTGTTTCATTGGATGAACATTTAGGTCATTTTCGTCCTCCCTACACTTAATCTTGTCCAATTAGGGTTTTTAACCAATCTTGTGCATCCAATAGGTGTTTTGTGTCATTGGATGAACATTTAGGTCATTTTCGTCCTCTCTACACGTAATCTTGTGCAACTAGGATTTTTAACCAATCTTGTGCATCGAATAGGTATTTTGTGTCATTGGATGAACATTTAGGTCATTTTCGTCCTTCCTACACATAATCTTGTCCAATTACGGTTTTTAACCAATCTTGTGCATCGAATAGGTGTTTTTGTGTCATTGGATGAACAATTAGGTCATTTTCGTCCACCCTAGGCTAATTCTTGTCCAATTAGGGTTTCTAACCAATCTTGTGCATCCAATAGGTGTTTTTGTGTCATTGGATGAACAATTAGGTCATTTTCGTCCTCCCTAGGCTAATTCTTGTCCAATTAGGGTTTTTAACCAATATTGTGCATCCAATAGGTGTTTTGTGTCATTTGATGAATATTTAAGTCATTTTCGTCCTCCCTAGGCTAATTCTTATCCAATTAGGGTTTTTAACCAAACTTGTGCATCCAATAGGTGTTTTGTGTCATTGGATGAACATTTAGGTCATTTTCGTCCTCCCTAGGCTAATTCTTATCCAATTAGGGTTTTTAACCAATCTTGTGCATCCAATAGGTATTTTGTGTCATTGGATGAACATTTAGGTCATTTTCGCTCTCCCTACACTTTATCGTGTCCAATTAGGGTTTCTAACCAATCTAGTGCATCCAATTGGTGTTATTTGGTCATTGGATGAACAATTAGGTCATTGGATGAACAATTAGGTCATTTTCGTCCTCCCTAGGGTAATTCTTGTCCAATTAGGGTTTTTAACAAATCTTGTGCATCCAATAGGTGTTTTGTGTCATTGGATGAACACTTCGGTCATTTTCGTCCTCCCTAGGCTAATTCTTATCCAATTAGGGTTTTTAACCAATCTTGTGCATCCAATAGGTGTTTTGTGTCATTGGATGAACATTTAAGTCATTTTCGTCCTCCCTACACTTAATCTTGTCCAATTAGGGTTTTTTACCAATCTCGTGCATCCAATAGGTGTTTTGTTTCATTGGATGAACATTTAGGTCATTTTTGTCCTCCCTACACTTTATCTTATCCAATTAGGGTTTCTAACCAATCTTGTGCATCCAATTGGTGTTTTTGTATCATTGGATGAACAATTAGGTCATTTTCGCCCTCCCTAAACTTAATCTTGTCCAATTAGGGTTTCTAACCAATCTTGTGCATCCAATAGGTGTGTTTGTGTCATTGGATGAACAATTAGGTCATTTTCGTCCTCCCTAGGCTAATTCTTGTCCAATTAGGGTTTTTAACCAATATTGTGCATTCAATAGGTGTTTTGTGTCATTTGATAAATATTTAGGTCATTTTCGTCCTCCCTACACTTAATCTTGTCCAATTAGGGTTTTTAACCAATCTAGTGCATCCAATACGGGTTTTGTGTCATTGGATCAATATTTATGTCATTTTCGTCCTCCCTACACTTAATCTTGCCTACTAGGGTTTTTAACCAATTTTGTGCGTCCAATAGGTATTTTGTGTCATTGGATGAAGATTCAGGTCATTTTCGCTCTCCCTACACTTTATCTTGTCCAATTAGGGTTTCTAACCAATCTTGTGCATCCAATTGGTGTTTTTGTGTCATTGGATGAACAATTAGGTCATTTTCGTCCTCCCTAGGATAATTCTTGTCCAATTAGGGTTTTTAACAAATCTTGTGCATCCAATAGGTGTTTTTGTCTCATTGGATGAACACTTAGGTTATTTTCGTCCTCCCTAGGCTAAATCTTATCCAATTTGGGTTTTTAACCAAACTTGTGCATCCAATAGGTGTTTTGTGTCATTAGATGAACATTTAGGTCATTTTCGTCCTCCCTAGGCGAATTCTTATCCAATTAGGGTTTTTAACCAATCTTGTGCATCCAATAGGTATTTTGTGTCATTGGATGAACATTTAGGTCATTTTCGCTCTCCCTACACTTTATCGTGTCCAATTAGGGTTTCTAACCAATCTAGTGCATCCAATTGGTGTTATTGGGTCATTGGATGAACAATTAGGTCATTTTCGTCGTCCCTACACTTAATCTTGTCCAACTAGGGTTTTTAACCAATCTTGTGCATCCGATAGGTGTTTTTGTGTCATTGGATGAACATTTAGGTCATTTTCGTCCTCCGTAGGCTAATTCTTATCCAATTAGGGTTTTTGACCAATCTTGTGCATCCAATAGGTGTTTTTTATCATTGGATGAACACTTAGGTTATTTTCGTCCTCCCTAGGCTAATTCTTATCCAATTAGGGTTTTTAACCAATCTTGTGCATCCAATAGGTATTTTGTGTCATTGGATGAACATTTAGGTCATTTTCGCTCTCCCTACACTTTATCGTGTCCAATTAGGGTTTCTAACCAATCTAGTGCATCCAATTGGTGTTATTAGGTCATTGGATGAACAATTAGGTCATTGGATGAACAATTAGGTCATTTTCGTCCTCCCTAGGGTAATTCTTGTCCAATTAGGGTTTTTAACAAATCTTGTGCATCCAATAGGTGTTTTGTGTCATTGGATGAACACTTCGGTCATTTTCGTCCTCCCTAGGCTAATTCTTATCCAATTAGGGTTTTTAACCAATCTTGTGCATCCAATAGGTGTTTTGTGTCATTGGATGAACATTTAAGTCATTTTCGTCCTCCCTACACTTAATCTTGTCCAATTAGGGTTTTTTACCAATCTCGTGCATCCAATAGGTGTTTTGTGTCATTGGATGAACATTTAGGTCATTTTTGTCCTCCCTACACTTTATCTTATCCAATTAGGGTTTCTAACCAATCTTGTGCATCCAATTGGTGTTTTTGTGTCATTGGATGAACAATTAGGTAATTTTTGTCCTCCCTAAACTTAATCTTGTCCAATTAGGGTTTCTAACCAATCTTGTGCATCCAATAGGTGTGTTTGTGTCATTGGATGAACAATTAGGTCATTTTCGTCCTCCCTAGGCTAATTCTTGTCCAATTAGGGTTTTTAACCAATATTGTGCATCCAATAGGTGTTTTGTGTCATTTGATGAATATTTAGGTCATTTTCGTCCTCCCTACACTTAATCTTGTCCAATTAGGGTTTTTAACCAATCTTGTGCATCCAATAGGGGTTTTGTGTCATTGGATCAATATTTAGGTCATTTTCGTCCTCCCTACACTTAATCTTGCCTACTAGGGTTTTTAACCAATTTTGTGCATCCAATAGGTATTTTGTGTCATTGGATGAACATTCAGGTCATTTTCGCTCTCCCTACACTTTATCTTGTCCAATTAGGGTTTCTAACCAATCTTGTGCATCCAATTGGTGTTTTTGTGTCATTGGATGAACAATTAGGTCATTTTCGTCCTCCCTAGGCTAATTCTTGTCCAATTAGGGTTTTTAACCAATATTGTGCATTCAATAGGTGTTTTGTGTCATTTGATGAATATTTAGGTCATTTTCGTCCTCCCTACACTTAATCTTGTCCAATTAGGGTTTTTAACCAATCTTGTGCATCCAATAGGGGTTTTGTGTCATTGGATCAATATTTAGGTCATTTTCGTCCTCCCTACACTTAATCTTGCCTACTAGGGTTTTTAACCAATTTTGTGCATCCAATAGGTATTTTGTGTCATTGGATGAACATTCAGGTCATTTTCGCTCTCCCTACATTTTATCTTGTCCAATTAGGGTTTCTAACCAATCTTGTGCATCCAATTGGTGTTTTTGTGTCATTGGATGAACAATTAGGTCATTTTCGTCCTCCCTAGGATAATTCTTGTCCAATTAGGGTTTTTAACAAATCTTGTGCATCCAATAGGTGTTTTTGTGTCATTGGATGAACACTTAGGTTATTTTCGTCCTCCCTAGGCTAAATCTTATCCAATTAGGGTTTTTAACCAAACTTGTGCATCCAATAGGTGTTTTGTGTCATTGGATGAACATTTAGGTCATTTTCGTCCTCCCTAGGCTAATTCTTATCCAATTAGGGTTTTTAACCAATCTTGTGCATCCAATAGGTATTTTGTGTCATTGGATGAACATTCAGGTCATTTTCGCTCTCCCTACACTTTATCTTGTCCAATTAGGGTTTCTAACCAATCTTGTGCATCCAATTGGTGTTTTTGTGTCATTGGATGAACAATTAGGTCATTTTCGTCCTCCCTAGGATAATTCTTGTCCAATTAGGGTTTTTAACAAATCTTGTGCATCCAATAGGTGTTTTTGTGTCATTGGATGAACACTTAGGTTATTTTCGTACTCCCTAGGCTAAATCTTATCCAATTAGGGTTTTTAACCAAACTTGTGCATCCAATAGGTGTTTTGTGTCATTGGATGAACATTTAGGTCATTTTCGTCCTCCCTAGGCTAATTCTTATCCAATTAGGGTTTTTAACCAATCTTGTGCATCCAATAGGTATTTTGTGTCATTGGATGAACATTTAGGTCATTTTCGCTCTCCCTACACTTTATCGTGTCCAATTAGGGTTTCTAACCAATCTAGTGCATCCAATTGGTGTTATTGGGTCATTGGATGAACAATTAGGTCATTTTCGTCGTCCCTACACTTAATCTTGTCCAACTAGGGTTTTTAACCAATCTTGTGCATCCGATAGGTGTTTTTGTGTCATTGGATGAACATTTAGGTCATTTTCGTCCTCTCTAGGCTAATTCTTATCCAATTAGGGTTTTTGACCAATCTTGTGCATCCAATAGGTGTTTTTTATCATTGGATGAACACTTAGGTTATTTTCGTCCTCCCTAGGCTAATTCTTATCCAATTAGGGTTTTTAACGAATCATGTGCATCCAATAAGTGTTTTGTGTCATTGGATGAACATTTAGGTCATTTTCGTCCTCCCTACACTTAATCTTGTCCAATTAGGGTTTCTAACCAATCTTGTGCATCCGATAGGTGTTTTTGTGTCATTGGATGAACAATTAGGTCATTTTCGTCCTCCCTAGGCTAATTCTTGTCCAATTAGGGTTTTTAACAAATCTTGTGCATCCAATAGGTGTTTTTGTGTCATTGGATGAACATTTAGGTCATCTTCGTCCTCCCTAGGCTAATTCTTATCCAATTAGGGTTTTTAACCAATCTTGTGCATCCAATAGGTATTTTGTGTCATTGGATGAACATTTAGGTCATTTTCGCTCTCCCTACACTTTATCGTGTCCAATTAGGGTTTCTAACCAATCTAGTGCATCCAATTGGTGTTATTGGGTCATTGGATGAACAATTAGGTCATTTTCGTCCTCCCTAGGATAATTCTCGTCCAATTAGGGTTTTTAACAAATCTTGTGCATCCAATAGGTGTTTTTGTGTCATTGGATGAACATTTAGGTCATTTTCGTCCTCCCTAGGCTAATTCTTATCCAATTAGGGTTTTTGACCAATCTTGTGCATCCAATAGGAGTTTTTTATCATTGGATGAACACTTAGGTTATTTTCGTCCTCCCTAGGCTAATTCTTATCCAATTAGGGTTTTTGACCAATCTTGTGCATCCAATAGGTGTTTTTTATCATTGGATGAACACTTAGGTTATTTTCGTCCTCCCTAGGCTAATTCTTATCCAATTAGGGTTTTTAACCAATCATGTGCATCCAATAAGTGTTTTGTGTCATTGGATGAACATTTAGGTCATTTTCGTCCTCCCTACACTTAATCTTGTCCAATTAGGGTTTCTAACCAATCATGTGCATCCGATAGGTGTTTTTGTGTCATTGGATGAACAATTAGGTCATTTTCGTCCTCCCTAGGCTAATTCTCGTCCAATTAGGGTTTGTAACTAATCTTGTGCATCCAATAGGTGTTTTGTGTCATTGAATGAACATTTAGGTTATTTTCGTCCTCCCTACACTTAATCTTGTGCAATTTGGGTTTTTAACCAATCTTGTGCATCCAATAGGTGTTTTGTGTCATTGGATGAATATTTAGGCCATTTTCGTCCTCCCTACACTTAATCTTGTCCAATTAGGGTTTTTAACCAATCTTGTGCATCCAATAGGTGTTTTGTGTCATTGGATGAACATTTAGGTCATTTTCGTCCTCCCTAGGCTAATTCTTGTCCAATTAGGGTTTTTATCCAATCTTGTGCATCCATTAGGTGCTTTTGTGTCATTGGATGAACATTAGGTCATTTTCGTCCTCCCTACACTTAATCTTGTCCATTTAGGGTTTTTAACAAATCTTGTTCATCCAATAGGTGTTTTGTGTCATTGGATGAACAATTAGGTCATTTTCGTCCTCCCTAAACTTAATCTTGTCCAATTAGGGTTTCTAACCAATGTTGTGCATCCAATAGATGTTTTGTGTCATTGGATGAACATTTAGGTCATTTTCGTCCTCCCTACACTTAATCTTGTCCAATTAGGGTTTTTAACCAATCTTGTGCATCCAATAGGTGTTTTGTGTCATTGGATGAACATTTAGGTCATTTTCGTCCTCCCTACACTTTATCTTGTCCAATTAGGTTTTCAAACCAATCTTGTGCATCCAATTGGTGTTTTTGTGTCATTGGATAAACAATTAGGTCATTTTTTTCCTCCCTAGGATAATTCTTGTCCTATTCGGGTTTTTAACCAATCATGTGTATCCAATAGGTGTTTTGTGTCATTGAATGAACATTTAGGTCATTTTCGTCCTCCCTACACTTAATCTTGTCCAATTAGGGTTTCTAACCAATCTTGTGCATCCGATAGGTGTTTTTGTGTCATTGGATGAACAATTAGGTCATTTTCGTCCTCCCTAGGCTAATTCTTGTCCAATTAGGGTTTTTAACCAATCTTGTGCATCCAATAGGTGTTTTGTGTCATTGGATGAACATTTAGGTCATTTTCGTCCTCCCTACACTTAAGCTTGTCCAATTTGGGATTTTAACCAATCTTGTGCATCCAATAGGTGTTTTGCGTAATTGGATGAACATTTAGGTCATTTTTTTCCTCCCTAGGCTAATTCTTGTCCTATTCGGGTTTTTAACCAATCATGTGTATCCAATAGGTGTTTTGTGTCATTGAATGAACATTTAGGTCATTTTCGTCCTCCCTACACTTAATCTTGTCCAATTAGGGTTTCTAACCAATCTTGTGCATCCGATAGGTGTTTTTGTGTCATTGGATGAACAATTAGGTCATTTTCGTCCTCCCTAGGCTAATTCTTGTCCAATTAGGGTTTTTAACCAATCTTGTGCATCCAATAGGTGTTTTGTGTCATTGGATGAACACTTAGATCATTTTCGTCCTCCCTAGGCTAATTGTTATCCAATTAGGGTTTTTAACCAATCTTGTGCATCCAATAAGTGTTTTGTGTCATCGGATGAACATTTAGGTCATTTTCGTCCTCCCTACACTTAATCTTGTCCAATTAGGGTTTTTAACCAATCTTGTGCATCCAATAGGTGTTTTGTGTCATTGGATGAACATTTAGGTCATTTTCGTCCTCCCTACACTTAATGTTGTTCAACTAGGATTTTTAACCAATCTTGTGCATCGAATAGGTATTTTGTGTCATTGGATGAACATTTAGGTCATTTTCGTCCTTCCTACACATAATCTTGTCCAATTACGGTTTTTAACCAATCTTGTGTATCCAATAGGTGTTTTGTGTCATTGGATGAACATTTAGGTCATTTTCATCCTCCCTACACTTAATCTTGTCCAATTAGGGTTTTTAACCAATCTTGTGCATCCAATAGGTGTTTTGTGTCATTGGATGAACATTTACGTCATTTTCGTCCTCCCTAGGCTAATTCTTGTCCAATTAGGGTTTTTAACCAATCTTGTGCATCCAATAGGTGTTTTGTGTCATTGGATGAACATTTAGGTCATTTTCGTCCTCCCTACACTTAATCTTGTCCAATTAGGGTTTCTAACCAATCTTGTGTATCAAATAGTTGTTTTTGTGTCATTGGATGAACAATTAAGTCATTTTCGTCCTCCTTAGGCTATTTCTTGTCCAATTAGGGTTTTTAACCAATCTTGTGCATCCAATAGGTGTTTTGTGTCATTGGAAGAATATTTAGGTCATTTTCGTCCTCCCTTCACTAATTCTTGTCCAATTAGGGTTTATAACTAATCTTGTGCATGCAATAGGTGTTTTTGTGTCATTGGATGAACAAATAGGTCATTTTCGTCCTCCCTAGGCTAATTCTTGTCCAATTAGGGTTTTTAACCAATCTTGTGCATCCAATAGGTGTTTTGTGTCATTGGATGAACATTTAGGTCATTTTCGTCCTCCCTACACTTAATCTTGTCCAATTAGGGTTTCTAACCAATCTTGTGTATCAAATAGTTGTTTTTGTGTCATTGGATGAACAATTAAGTCATTTTCGTCCTCCTTAGGCTATTTCTTGTCCAATTAGGGTTTTTAACCAATCTTGTGCATCCAATAGGTGTTTTGTGTCATTGGAAGAATATTTAGGTCATTTTCGTCCTCCCTTCACTAATTCTTGTCCAATTAGGGTTTTTAACCAATCTTGTGCATCCAATAGGTGTTTTGTGTCATTGGATGAACATTTAGGTCATTTTCGTCCTCCCTAAACTTAATCTTGTCCAATTAGGGTTTATAACTAATCTTGTGCATCCAATAGGTGTTTTTGTGTCATTGGATGACCAATTAGGTCATTTTCGTCCTCCCTAGGCTAATTCTTGTCCAATTAGGGTTTTTAACCAATCTTGTGCATCCAATAGGTGTTTTGTGTCATTGGATGAACATTTAGGTCATTTTCGTCCTCCCTACACTTTATCTTGTCCAATTAGGGTTTCTAACAATTCTTGTGCATCCAATTGGTGTTTTTGTGTCATTGGATGAACAATTAGGTCATTTTCGTCCTCCCTATTATAATTCTTGTCCAATTAGGGTTTTTAACCAATCTTGTGCATCCAATAGGTGTTTTGTGTCATTGGATGAACATTTAGGTCATTTTCGTCCTCCCTACACTTAATCTTGTCCAATTAGGGTTTCTAACCAATCTTGTGCATCCAATAGGAGTTTTGTGTCATTGGATTGACACTTAGGTCTTTTTCGTCCTCCCTAGGCTAATTCATATCCAATTAGGGTTTTTAACCAATCTTGTGCATCCAATAGTTGTGTTTGTGTCGTTGGATGAACATTTAGGTCATTTCCGTCCTCCCAACACTTAATCTTGTCCAATTAGGTTTTTTAACCAATCTTGTGCATCCAATAGGTGTTTTGTGTCATTGGATGAACATTTAGGTCATTTTCGTCATCCCTACACTTAATCTTGTCTAATTAGGGTTTTTAACCAATCTTGTGCATCCAATAGGTTGTGTCATTGGATGAATATTTAGGTCATTTTCGTCCTCCCTACACTTTATCTTGTCCAATTAGGGTTTCTAACCAATCTTGTGCATCCAATAGGTGTTTTGTGTCATTGGATGAACATTTAGGTCATTTTCGTCTTCCCTACACTTAATCTTGTCCAATTAGGGTTTTTAACCAATGTTGTGCATCCAATAGGTGTTTTGTGTCATTGGACGAATATTTAGGTCATTTTCGTCATCCCTACACTTAATCTCTTCTAATTAGGGTTTTTAACCAATCTTGTGCATCCAATAAGTGTTTTGTGTCATTGGATGAACATTTAGGTCATTTTCGTCCTCCCTACACTTAATCTTGTCCAATTAGGGTTTCTAACCAATCTTGTGCATCCGATAGGTGTTTTTGTGTCATTGGATGAACAATTAGGTCATTTTCGTCCTCCCTAGGCTAATTCTTGTCCAACTAGGGTTTTTAACCAATCTTGTGCATCCGATAGGTGTTTTTGTGTCATTGGATGAATATTTAGGTTATTTTCGTCCTCCCTAGGCTAATTCTTATCCAATTAGGGTTTTTGACCAATCTTGTGCATCCAATAGGTGTTTTTTATCATTGGATGAACACTTAGGTTATTTTCGTCCTCCCTAGGCTAATTCTTATCCAATTAGGGTTTTTAACGAATCATGTGCATCCAATAAGTGTTTTGTGTCATTGGATGAACATTTAGGTCATTTTCGTCCTCCCTACACTTAATCTTGTCCAATTAGGGTTTCTAACCAATCTTGTGCATCCGATAGGTGTTTTTGTGTCATTGGATGAACAATTAGGTCATTTTCGTCCTCCCTAGGCTAATTCTTGTCCAACTAGGGTTTTTAACCAATCTTGTGCATCCGATAGGTGTTTTTGTGTCATTGGATGAATATTTAGGTTATTTTCGTCCTCCCTAGGCTAATTCTTATCCAATTAGGGTTTTTGACCAATCTTGTGCATCCAATAGGTGTTTTTTATCATTGGATGAACACTTAGGTTATTTTCGTCCTCCCTAGGCTAATTCTTATCCAATTAGGGTTTTTAACCAATCATGTGCATCCAATAAGTGTTTTGTGTCATTGGATGAACATTTAGGTCATTTTCGCTCTCCCTACACTTTATCGTGTCCAATTAGGGTTTCTAACCAATCTAGTGCATCCAATTGGTGTTATTGGGTCATTGGATGAACAATTAGGTCATTTTCGTCGTCCCTACACTTAATCTTGTCCAACTAGGGTTTTTAACCAATCTTGTGCATCCGATAGGTGTTTTTGTGTCATTGGATGAACATTTAGGTCATTTTCGTCCTCCCTAGGCTAATTCTTATCCAATTAGGGTTTTTAACCAATCTTGTGCATCCAATAGGTATTTTGTGTCATTGGATGAACATTTAGGTCATTTTCGCTCTCCCTACACTTTATCGTGTCCAATTAGGGTTTCTAACCAATCTAGTGCATCCAATTGGTGTTATTGGGTCATTGGATGAACAATTAGGTCATTTTCGTCCTCCCTAGGATAATTCTCGTCTAATTAAGGTTTTTAACAAATCTTGTGCATCCAATAGGTGTTTTTGTGTCATTGGATGAACATTTAGGTCATCTTCGTCCTCCCTAGGCTAATTCTTATCCAATTAGGGTTTTTAACCAATCTTGTGCATCCAATAGGTATTTTGTGTCATTGGATGAACATTTAGGTCATTTTCGCTCTCCCTACACTTTATCGTGTCCAATTAGGGTTTCTAACCAATCTAGTGCATCCAATTGGTGTTATTGGGTCATTGGATGAACAATTAGGTCATTTTCGTCCTCCCTAGGATAATTCTCGTCCAATTAGGGTTTTTAACAAATCTTGTGCATCCAATAGGTGTTTTTGTGTCATTGGATGAACATTTAGGTCATTTTCGTCCTCCCTAGGCTAATTCTTATCCAATTAGGGTTTTTAACCAATCTTGTGCATCCAATAGGTATTTTGTGTCATTGGATGAACATTTAGGTCATTTTCGCTCTCCCTACACTTTATCGTGTCCAATTAGGTTTTCTAACCAATCTAGTGCATCCAATTGGTGTTATTGGGTCATTGGATGAACATTTAGGTCATTTTCGTCCTCCCTAGGCTAATTCTTATCCAATTAGGGTTTTTAACCAATCTTGTGCATCCAATAGGTATTTTGTGTCATTGGATGAACATTTAGGTCATTTTCGCTCTCCCTACACTTTATCGTGTCCAATTAGGGTTTCTAACCAATCTAGTGCATCCAATTGGTGTTATTGGGTCATTGGATGAACATTTAGGTCATTTTCGTCCTCCCTAGGATAATTCTCGTCCAATTAGGGTTTTTAACAAATCTTGTGCATCCAATAGGTGTTTTTGTGTCATTGGATGAACACTTAGGTCATTTTCGTCCTCCCTAGGCTAATTCTTATCCAATTAGGGTTTTTAACCAATCTTGTGCATCCAATAGGTGTTTTTTATCATTGGATGAACACTTAGGTTATTTTCGTCCTCGCTAGGCTAATTCTTATTCAATTAGGGTTTTTGACCAATTTTGTGCATCCAATAGGTGTTTTTTATCATTGGATGAACACTTAGGTTATTTTCGTCCTCCCTAGGCTAATTCTTATCCAATTAGGGTTTTTAACCAATCATGTGCATCCAATAAGTGTTTTGCGTCATTGGATGAACATTTAGGTCATTTTCTTCCTCCCTACACTTAATCTTGTCCAATTAGGGTTTCTAACCAATCTTGTGCATCCGATAGGTGTTTTTGTGTCATTGGATGAACAATTAGGTTATTTTCGTCCTCCCTAGGCTAATTCTTGTCCAATTAGGGTTTTTAACCAATCTTGTGCATCCAATAGGTGTTTTGTGTCATTGGATGAACACTTAGGTCATTTTCGTCCTCCCTACACTTTATCTTGTCCAATTAGGGTTTCTGACCAATCTTGTGCATCCGATAGGTGTTTTTGTGTCATTGGATGAACATTTAGGTCATTTTCGTCCTCTCTATGATAATTCTTGTCCAATTAGGGTTTTTAACCAATCTTGTGCATCCAATAGGTGTTTTGTGTCATTGGATGAACATTTAGGTCATTTTCGTCCTCCCTACACTTAATCTTGTCCAATTAGGGTTTCTAACCAATCTTTTGCATCCAATAGGTGTTTTGTGTCATTGGATGAACAATTAGGTCATTTTCGTCCTCCCTAGGCTAATTCTTTTCCAATTTGGGTTTTTAACCAATCTTGTGCATCCAATAGGTGTTTTGTGTCATTGGATGAACATTTAGGTCATTTTCGTCCTCCCTACACTTAATCTTGTCCAATTAGGGTTTTTAACCAATCTTGTGCATCCAATAGGTGTTTTTGTGTAATTAGATGAACATTTAGCTCATTTTCGTTCTCCCTAAACTTAATCTTGTCCAATCAGGGTTTCTGACCAATCTTGTGCATCCAATAGGTGTTTTTGTGTCATTGGATGAACAATTAAGTCATTTTCGTGCTCCCTAGGCTTATTCTTGTCCAATTAGGGTTATTAACCAATCTTGTGCATCCAATAGGTGTTTTTGTGTCATTGGATGAACAATTAGGTAATTTTCGTCCTCCCTAGGCTAATTCTTGTCCAATTAGGGTTTTTAACCAATCTTGTGCATCCAATAGGTGTTTTGTGTCATTGGATGAACATTTAGGTCATTTTCGTCCTCCCTACACTTAATCTTGTCCAATTAGGGTTTCTAACCAATCTTGTGCATCCAATTGTTGTTTTTGTCTCATTGGATGAACATTGATGTCATTTTCGTCCTCCCTAAACTTAATCTCTTCTAATTAGGGTTTCTAACCAATCTTGTGCATCCAATAGGTGTTTTTGTGTCATTGGATGAACAATTAGGTCATTTTCGTCCTCCCTAGGCTAATTCTTGTCCAATTAGGGTTTTTAACCAATCTTGTGCATCCAATAGGTGTTTTGTGTCATTGGATGCACATTTAGGTCATTTTCGTCCTCCCTACACTTAATCTTGTCCAATTAGGGTTTTTAACCAATCTTGTGCATCCAATAGGTGTTTTGTGTCATTGGATGAACATTTAGGTCATTTTCGTCCTCCCTACACTTTATCTTGTCCAATTAGGGTTTCTAACCAATCTTGTGCATCCAATAGGTGTGTTTGTGTCATTGGATGAACAATTAGGTCATTTTCGTCCTCCCTAGGCTAATTCTTGTCCAATTAGGGTTTTTAACCAATATTGTGCATCCAATAGGTGTTTTGTGTCATTTGATGAATATTTAAGTCATTTTCGTCCTCCCTAGGCTAATTCTTATCCAATTAGGGTTTTTAACCAAACTTGTGCATCCAATAGGTGTTTTGTGTCATTGGATGAACATTTAGGTCATTTTCGTCCTCCCTAGGCTAATTCTTATCCAATTAGGGTTTTTAACCAATCTTGTGCATCCAATAGGTATTTTGTGTCATTGGATGAACATTTAGGTCATTTTCGCTCTCCCTACACTTTATCGTGTCCAATTAGGGTTTCTAACCAATCTAGTGCATCCAATTGGTGTTATTGGGTCATTGGATGAACATTTAGGTCATTTTCGTCCTTCCTAGGATAATTCTCGTCCAATTAGGGTTTTTAACAAATCTTGTGCATCCAATAGGTGTTTTTGTGTCATTGGATGAACATTTAGGTCATTTTCGTCCTCCCTAGGCTAATTCTTATCCAATTAGGGTTTTTAACCAATCTTGTGCATCCAATAGGTGTTTTTTATCATTGGATGAACACTTAGGTTATTTTCGTCCTCCCTAGGCTAATTCTTATCCAATTAGGGTTTTTAACCAATCATGTGCATCCAATAAGTGTTTTGTGTCATTGGATGAACATTTAGGTCATTTTCGTCCTCCCCACACTTAATCTTGTCCAATTAGGGTTTCTAACCAATCTTGTGCATCCGATAGGTGTTTTTGTGTCATTGGATGAACAATTAGGTCATTTTCGTCCTCCCTAGGCTAATTCTTGTCCAACTAGGGTTTTTAACCAATCTTGTGCATCCGATAGGTGTTTTTGTGTCATTGGATGAATATTTAGGTTATTTTCGTCCTCCCTAGGCTAATTCTTATCCAATTAGGGTTTTTAACCAATCTTGTGTATCCAATAGGTGTTTTGTGTCATTGGATAAACATTTAGGTCATTTTCGTCCTCCCTACACTTTATCTTGTCCAATTGGGGTTTCTAACCAATCTTGTGTATCCAATAGATGTTTTGTGTCACTGGATGAACATTTAGGTCATTTTCGTCCTCCCTACAATTAATCTTGTCCAATTAGGGTTTTTAACCAATCTTGTGCATCCAATAGGTGTTTTGTGTCATTGGATGAACAATTAGGTCATTTTCGTCCTCCCTAGGCTAATTCTTGTCCAATTAGGGTTTTTAACCAATATTGTGCATTCAATAGGTGTTTTGTGTCATTTGATGAATATTTAGGTCATTTTCGTCCTCCCTACACTTAATCTTGTCCAATTAGGGTTTTTAACCAATCTTGTGCATCCAATAGGGGTTTTGTGTCATTGGATCAATATTTAGGTCATTTTCGTCCTCCCTACACTTAATCTTGCCTACTAGGGTTTTTAACCAATTTTGTGCATCCAATAGGTATTTTGTGTCATTGGATGAACATTCAGGTCATTTTCGCTCTCCCTACACTTTATCTTGTCCAATTAGGGTTTCTAACCAATCTTGTGCATCCAATTGGTGTTTTTGTGTCATTGGATGAACAATTAGGTCATTTTCGTCCTCCCTAGGATAATTCTTGTCCAATTAGGGTTTTTAACCAATCTTGTGCATCCAATAGGTGTTCTGTGTCATTGGATGAACATTTAGGTCATTTTCGCCTCCCTAGGTTAATTCTTATCCAATTAGGGTTTTTAACCAATCATGTGCATCCAATAGGTGTTTTGTGTCATTGGATGAACATTTAGGTCATTTTCGTCCTCCCTACACTAAATCTTGTCCAATTAGGGTTTCTAACCAATCTTGTGCCTCCGATATGTGTTTTTGTATCATTGGATGAACAATTAGGTCATTTTCGTCCTCCCTAGGCTAAATCTTGTCCAATTAGGGTTTTTAACCAATCTTGTGCATCCAATAGGTGTTTTGTGTCATTGGATGAACATTTAGGTCATTTTCGTGCTCCCTACACTTTTTCTTGTCCAATTAGGGTTTCTAACCAATCTTGTGCATCCAATTGGTGTTTTTGTGTCATTGGATGAACAATTAGGTCATTTACGTCCTCCCTAGGATAATTCTTGTCCAATTAGGGTTTTTAACCAATCTTGTGCATCCAATAGGTGTTTTGTGTCATTGGATGAACATTTAGGTCATTTTCGCCTCCCTAGGCTAATTCTTATCCAATTAGGGTTTTTAACCAATCATGTGCATCCAATAGGTGTTTTGTGTCATTGGATGAACATTTAGGTCATTTTCTTCCTCCCTACACTTAATCTTGTCCAATTAGGGTTTTTAACCAATCTTGTGCATCCAATGGGTGTTTTTGTGTCATTGGATGAACAATTAGGTCATTTTCATCCTCCCTAGGCTAAATCTTGTCGAATTAGTGTTTTTAACCAACCTTGTGCATCCAATAGGTGTTTTCTGTCATTGGATGAACATTTAGGTCATTTTCGTCCTCCCTACACTTAATCTTGTCCAATTAGGGTTTTTAACCAATCTTGTGCATCCAATAGGTGTTTTGTGTCATTGGATGAACATTTAGGTCATTTTCGTCCTCTCTACACGTAATCTTGTGCAACTAGGATTTTTAACCAATCTTGTGCATCGAATAGGTATTTTGTGTCATTGGATGAACATTTAGGTCATTTTCGTCCTTCCTACACATAATCTTGTCCAATTACGGTTTTTAACCAATCTTGTGCATCGAATAGGTGTTTTTGTGTCATTGGATGAACAATTAGGTCATTTTCGTCCACCCTAGGCTAATTCTTGTCCAATTAGGGATTTTAACCAATCTTGTGCATCCAATAGGTGTTTTTGTGTCATTGGATGAACATTTAGGTCATTTTCGTCCTCCCTACACTTAATCTTGTCCAATAAGGGTTTTTAACCAATCTTGTGCATCGAATAGGTGTTTTGTTTCATTGGATGAACATTTAGGTCATTTTCGTCCTCCCTACACTTAATCTTGTCCAATTAGGGTTTTTAACCAATCTTGTGCATCCAATAGGTGTTTTGTGTCATTGGATGAACATTTAGGTCATTTTCGTCCTCTCTACACGTAATCTTGTGCAACTAGGATTTTTAACCAATCTTGTGCATCGAATAGGTATTTTGTGTCATTGGATGAACATTTAGGTCATTTTCGTCCTTCCTACACATAATCTTGTCCAATTACGGTTTTTAACCAATCTTGTGCATCGAATAGGTGTTTTTGTGTCATTGGATGAACAATTAGGTCATTTTCGTCCACCCTAGGCTAATTCTTGTCCAATAAGGGTTTTTAACCAATCTTGTGCATCGAATCGGTGTTTTGTGTCATTGGATGAACATTTAGGTCATTTTCGTCCTCCCTACACTTAATCTTGTCCAATTAGGGTTTTTAACCAATCTTGTCCATCCCATATGTGTTTTGTGTCATTGGATGAACATTTAGGTCATTTTCGTCCTCCCTAAACTTAATCTTGTCCAATTATGGTTTTTAACAAATCTTGTGCATCCAATAGGTGTTTTGTGTCATTGGATGAACATTTAGGTCATTTTCGTCCTCCCTAAACTTAATCTTGTCCAATTAGGGTTTCTAACCAATCTTGTGCATCCAATTGGTGTTTTTGTGTCATTGGATGAACAATTAGGTCATTTTCGTCCTCCCTATGATAATTCTTGTCCAATTAGGGTTTTTAACCAATCTTGTGCATCCAATAGGTGTTTTGTGTCATTGGATGAAAATTTTAGGTCATTTTCGTCCTCCCTACACTTTATCTTTTCTAATTAGGGTTTCTAACCAATCTTGTGCATCCAATTGGTGTTTTTGTGTCATTGGATGAACAATTAGGTCATTTTCGTCCTCCCTATGATAATTCTTGTCCAATTAGGGTTTTTAACCAATCTTGTGCATCCATTAGGTGTTTTGTGTCATTGGATGAACATTTAGGTCATTTTCGTCCTCCTTAGGCTAATTCTTATCCAATTAGGGTTTTTAACCAATCTTGTGCATCCAATAGGTGTTTTGTGTCATTGGATGAACATTTAGGTCATTTTCGTCCTTCCTACACTTTATCTTGTTCAATTAGGGTTTCTGACCAATCTTGTGCATCCGACAGGTGTTTTTGTGTCATTGGATGAACAATTAGGTCATTTTCGTCCTCCCTAGGCTAATTCTTGTCCAATTAGGGTTTTTAACCAATCTTGTGCATCCAATAGGTGTTTTGTGTCATTGGATGAACACTTAGGTCATTTCCGTCCTCCCTACACTTTATCTTGTCCAATTAGGGTTTCTAACCAATCTAGTGCATCCAATTGGTGTTTTTGTGTCATTGGATGAACAATTAGGTCATTTTCGTCCTCCCTAGGATAATTCTTGTCCAATTAGGGTTTTTAACCAATCTTGTGCATCCAATAGGTGTTTTGTGTCATTGGATGAACATTTAGGTCATTTTCGTCCTCCCGACACTTAATCTTGTCCAATTTGGGTTTTTAACCAATCTTGTGCATCCAATGGGTGTTGTTGTGTCATTGGATGAATAGTTAGGTCATTTTCGTCCTCCCTAGGCTAAATCTTGTCCAATTAGGGTTTTTAACCAATCTTGTGCATCCAATAGGTGTTTTTGTGTCGTTGGATCAATATTTAGGCCTTTTTCGTCCTCCCTACACTTAATCTTGTCCAATTAGGGTTTCTAACCAATCTTGTGCATCCATTAGGTGTTTTGTGTCTTTGGATGAACATTTAGGTCATTTTCGTGATCCCTACACTTTATCTTGTCCAATTAGGGTTTCTAACCAATCTTGTGCATCCAATTGGTGTTTTTGTGTCATTGGATGAACAATTAGGTCATTTTCGTCCTCCCTAGGATAATTCTTGTCCAATTAGGGTTTTTAACTAATCTTGTGCATCCAATAGGTGTTTTCTGTCATTGGATGAACATTTAGGTCATTTTCGTCCTCCCTACACTTAATCTTGTCCAATTAGGGTTTTTAACCAATCTTGTGCATCCAATAGGTGTTTTGTGTCATTGGATGAACATTTAGGTCATTTTCGTCCTCCCGACACTTAATCTTGTCCAATTTGGGTTTTTAACCAATCTTGTGCATCCAATGGGTGTTTTTGTGTCGTTGGATCAATATTTAGGCCATTTTCGTCCTCCTTACACTTAATATTGTCCAATTAGGGTTTTTAACCAGTCTTGTGCATCCAATAGGTGTTTTGTGTCATTGGATGAACATTTAGGTCATTTTCGTCCTCCCGACACTTAATCTTGTCCAATTTGGGTTTTTAACCAATCTTGTGCACCCAATAGGTGTTTTGTGTCGTTGGATGAACATTTAGGTCATTTTCGTCCTCCCTACAATTTATCTTGTCCAATTAGGGTTTCTAACCAATCTTGTGCATCCAATTGGTGTTTTTGTGTCATTGGATGAACAATTAGGTCATTTTCGTCCTCCCTAGGATAATTCTTGTCCAATTAGGGTTTTTAACCAATCTTGTGCATCCAAAAGGTGTTTTGTGTCATTGGATCAATATTTGGGCCATTTTCGTCCTCCCTAGGCTAATTCTTATCCAATTAGGGTTTTTAACCGATCTTGTGCATCCAATAGGTGTTTTTGTGTCATTGGATGAACACTTAGGTCATTTTCGTCCTCCCTAGGCTAATTCTTATCGAATTAGGGTTTTTAACCAATCTTGTGCATCCAATAGGTGTTTTGTGTCATTGGATGAACATTTAGGTCATTTTCGTCCTCCCTACACTTTATCTTGTCCAATTAGGGTTTCTAACCAATCTTGTGCATCCAATAGGTGTTTTGTGTCATTAGATGAATATTTAGGTCATTTTCGTCCTCTCTACAGTTAATCTTGTCCATTTAGGGTTTTTAACCAATCTTGTGCATCCAATAGGTGTTTTGTGTCATTGGATGAACATTTAGGTCATTTTCGTCCTCCCTAGGCTAATTCTTATCCAATTAGGGTTTTTAACCAATCTTGTGCATCCAATAGGTATTTTGTGTCATTGGATGAACATTTAGGTCATTTTCGCTCTCCCTACACTTTATCGTGTCCAATTAGGGTTTCTAACCAATCTAGTGCATCCAATTGGTGTTATTAGGTCATTGGATGAACAATTAGGTCATTGGATGAACAATTAGGTCATTTTCGTCCTCCCTAGGGTAATTCTTGTCCAATTAGGGTTTTTAACAAATCTTGTGCATCCAATAGGTGTTTTGTGTCATTGGATGAACACTTCGGTCATTTTCGTCCTCCCTAGGCTAATTCTTATCCAATTAGGGTTTTTAACCAAACTTGTGCATCCAATAGGTGTTTTGTGTCATTGGATGAACATTTAGGTCATTTTCGTCCTCCCTAGGCTAATTCTTATCCAATTAGGGTTTTTAACCAATCTTGTGCATCCAATAGGTATTTTGTGTCATTGGATGAACATTTAGGTCATTTTCGCTCTCCCTACACTTTATCGTGTCCAATTAGGGTTTCTAACCAATCTAGTGCATCCAATTGGTGTTATTGGGTCATTGGATGAACAATTAGGTCATTTTCGTCGTCCCTACACTTAATCTTGTCCAACTAGGGTTTTTAACCAATCTTGTGCATCCGATAGGTGTTTTTGTGTCATTGGATGAACATTTAGGTCATTTTCGTCCTCTCTAGGCTAATTCTTATCCAATTAGGGTTTTTGACCAATCTTGTGCATCCAATAGGTGTTTTTTATCATTGGATGAACACTTAGGTTATTTTCGTCCTCCCTAGGCTAATTCTTATCCAATTAGGGTTTTTAACCAATCATGTGCATCCAATAAGTGTTTTGTGTCATTGGATGAACATTTAGGTCATTTTCGTCCTCCCCACACTTAATCTTGTCCAATTAGGGTTTCTAACCAATCTTGTGCATCCGATAGGTGTTTTTGTGTCATTGGATGAACAATTAGGTCATTTTCGTCCTCCCTAGGCTAATTCTTGTCCAACTAGGGTTTTTAACCAATCTTGTGCATCCGATAGGTGTTTTTGTGTCATTGGATGAATATTTAGGTTATTTTCGTCCTCCCTAGGCTAACTCTTATCCAATTAGGGTTTTTAACCAATCTTGTGTATCCAATAGGTGTTTTGTGTCATTGGATAAACATTTAGGTCATTTTCGTCCTCCCTACACTTTATCTTGTCCAATTAGGGTTTCTAACCAATCTTGTGTATCCAATAGATGTTTTGTGTCATTGGATGAACATTTAGGTCATTTTCGTCCTCCCTACACTTTATCTTGTCCAATTAGGGTTTCTAACCAATCTTGTGCATCCAATAGTTGTGTTTGTGTCATTGGATGAACATTTAGGTCATTTTCATCCTCCCTAAACTTAATCTTGTCCAATTAGGGTTTCTAACCAATCTTGTGCATCCAAAAGGTGTTTTTGTGTCATTGGATGAACAATTAGGTCATTTTCGTCCACCCTAAGCTAGTTCTTGTCCAATTAGGGATTTTAACCAATCTTGTGCATCCAATAGGTGTTTTTGTGTTATTGGATGAACATTTAGGTCATTTTCGTCCTCCCTACACTTAATCTTGTCCAATAAGGGTTTTTAACCAATCTTGTGCATCGAAGAGGTGTTTTGTGTCATTGGATGAACATTTAGGTCATTTTCGTCCTCCCTACACTTAATTTTGTCCAATTAGGGTTTTTAACCAATCTTGTGCATCCAATAGGTGTTTTGTGTCATTGGATGAACATTTAGGTTATTTTCGTCCTCCCTACACTTTATCTTGTCCAATTAGGGTTTCTAACAAATCTTGTGCGTCCAATTGCTGTTTTTGTGTCATCTGATGAACAATTAGGTCATTTTCGTCCCCCCTAGGATAATTCTTGTCCAATTAGGGTTTTTAACTAATCTTGTGCATCCAATAGGTGTTTTGTGTCATTGGATGAACAATTAGGTCATTTTCGTCCTCCCTAGGCTAATTCTTGTCCAATTAGGGTTTTTAACCAATATTGTGCATTCAATAGGTGTTTTGTGTCATTTGATGAATATTTAGGTCATTTTCGTCCTCCCTACACTTAATCTTGTCCAATTAGGGTTTTTAACCAATCTTGTGCATCCAATAGGGGTTTTGTGTCATTGGATCAATATTTAGGTCATTTTCGTCCTCCCTACACTTAATCTTGCCTACTAGGGTTTTTAACCAATTTTGTGCATCCAATAGGAATTTTGTGTCATTGGATGAACATTCAGGTCATTTTCGCTCTCCCTACACTTTATCTTGTCCAATTAGGGTTTCTAACCAATCTTGTGCATCCAATTGGTGTTTTTGTGTCATTGGATGAACAATTAGGTCATTTTCGTCCTCCCTAGGATAATTCTTGTCCAATTAGGGTTTTTAACAAATCTTGTGCATCCAATAGGTGTTTTTGTGTCATTGGATGAACACTTAGGTTATTTTCGTCCTCCCTAGGCTAAATCTTATCCAATTAGGGTTTTTAACCAAACTTGTGCATCCAATAGGTGTTTTGTGTCATTGGATGAACATTTAGGTCATTTTCGTCCTCCCTAGGCTAATTCTTATCCAATTAGGGTTTTTAACCAATCTTGTGCATCCAATAGGTATTTTGTGTCATTGGATGAACATTTAGGTCATTTTCGCTCTCCCTACACTTTATCGTGTCCAATTAGGGTTTCTAACCAATCTTGTGCATCCAATTGGTGTTTTTGTGTCATTGGATGAACAATTAGGTCATTTTCGTCCTCCCTAGGATAATTCTTGTCCAATTAGGGTTTTTAACCAATCTTGTGCATCCAAAAGGTGTTTTGTGTCATTGGATCAATATTTGGGCCATTTTCGTCCTCCCTAGGCTAATTCTTATCCAATTAGGGTTTTTAACCGATCTTGTGCATCCAATAGGTGTTTTTGTGTCATTGGATGAACACTTAGGTCATTTTCGTCCTCCCTAGGCTAATTCTTATCGAATTAGGGTTTTTAACCAATCTTGTGCATCCAATAGGTGTTTTGTGTCATTGGATGAACATTTAGGTCATTTTCGTCCTCCCTACACTTTATCTTGTCCAATTAGGGTTTCTAACCAATCTTGTGCATCCAATAGGTGTGTTTGTGTCATTGGATGAACAATTAGGTCATTTTCGTCCTCCCTAGGCTAATTCTTGTCCAATTAGGGTTTTTAACCAATATTGTGCATCCAATAGGTGTTTTGTGTCATTTGATGAATATTTAGGTCATTTTCGTCCTCCCTACACTTAATCTTGTCCAATTAGGGTTTTTAACCAATCTTGTGCATCCAATAGGGGTTTTGTGTCATTGGATCAATATTTAGGTCATTTTCGTCCTCCCTACACTTAATCTTGCCTACTAGGGTTTTTAACCAATTTTGTGCATCCAATAGGTATTTTGTGTCATTGGATGAACATTCAGGTCATTTTCGCTCTCCCTACACTTTATCTTGTCCAATTAGGGTTTCTAACCAATCTTGTGCATCCAATTGGTGTTTTTGTGTCATTGGATGAACAATTAGGTCATTTTCGTCCTCCCTAGGCTAATTCTTGTCCAATTAGGGTTTTTAACCAATATTGTGCATTCAATAGGTGTTTTGTGTCATTTGATGAATATTTAGGTCATTTTCGTCCTCCCTACACTTAATCTTGTCCAATTAGGGTTTTTAACCAATCTTGTGCATCCAATAGGGGTTTTGTGTCATTGGATCAATATTTAGGTCATTTTCGTCCTCCCTACACTTAATCTTGCCTACTAGGGTTTTTAACCAATTTTGTGCATCCAATAGGTATTTTGTGTCATTGGATGAACATTCAGGTCATTTTCGCTCTCCCTACATTTTATCTTGTCCAATTAGGGTTTCTAACCAATCTTGTGCATCCAATTGGTGTTTTTGTGTCATTGGATGAACAATTAGGTCATTTTCGTCCTCCCTAGGCTAATTCTTGTCCAATTAGGGTTTTTAACCAATCTTGTGCATGCAATTGGTGTTTTGTGCCATTGGATGAACATTTAGGTCATTTTCGTCCTCCCTACACTTAATCTTGTCCAATTAGGGTTTCTAACGAATCTTGTGCATCCAATAGGTGTTTTGTGTCATTGGATGAACATTTAGGTCATTTTCGTTCTCCCTACACTTAATCTTGTCCAATTAGGGTTTCTAACCAATCTTGTGCATCCGATAGGTGTTTTTGTGTCATTGGATGAACAATTAGGTCATTTTCTTCCTCCCTAGGCTAATTCTTGTCCAATTAGGGTTTTTAACCAATCTTGTGCATCCAATAAGTGTTTTTGTGTCATTGGTTGAACACTTAAGTCATTTTCGTCCTGCCTAGGCTAATACTTATCCAATTAGGGATTTTAACCAATCTTGTGCATCCAATAGGTGTTTTGTGTGATATTGGATGAACATTTAGGTCATTTTTGTCCTCCCTAGGCTAATTCTTGTCCAATTAGGATTTTTAACCAATCTTTTGCATCCAATAGGTGTTTTGTGTCATTGGATGAACATTTAGGTCATTTTCGTCCTCCCTACACTTAATCTTGTCCAATTAGGGTTTCTAACCAATCTTGTGCATCCGATAGGTGTTTTTGTGTCATTGGATGAACAATTAGGTCATTTTCGTCCTCCCTAGGCTAATTCTTGTCCAACTAGGGTTTTTAACCAATCTTGTGCATCCGATAGGTGTTTTTGTGTCATTGGATGAATATTTAGGTTATTTTCGTCCTCCCTAGGCTAATTCTTATCCAATTAGGGTTTTTGACCAATCTTGTGCATCCAATAGGTGTTTTTTATCATTGGATGAACACTTAGGTTATTTTCGTCCTCCCTAGGCTAATTCTTATCCAATTAGGGTTTTTAACCAATCATGTGCATCCAATAAGTGTTTTGTGTCATTGGATGAACATTTAGGTCATTTTCGTCCTCCCCACACTTAATCTTGTCCAATTAGGGTTTCTAACCAATCTTGTGCATCCGATAGGTGTTTTTGTGTCATTGGATGAACAATTAGGTCATTTTCGTCCTCCCTAGGCTAATTCTTGTCCAACTAGGGTTTTTAACCAATCTTGTGCATCCGATAGGTGTTTTTGTGTCATTGGATGAATATTTAGGTTATTTTCGTCCTCCCTAGGCTAACTCTTATCCAATTAGGGTTTTTAACCAATCTTGTGTATCCAATAGGTGTTTTGTGTCATTGGATAAACATTTAGGTCATTTTCGTCCTCCCTACACTTTATCTTGTCCAATTAGGGTTTCTAACCAATCTTGTGTATCCAATAGATGTTTTGTGTCACTGGATGAACATTTAGGTCATTTTCGTCCTCCCTACAATTAATCTTGTCCAATTAGGGTTTTTAACCAATCTTGTGCATCCAATAGGTGTTTTGTGTCATTGGATGAACAATTAGGTCATTTTCGTCCTCCCTAGGCTAATTCTTGTCCAATTAGGGTTTTTAACCAATATTGTGCATTCAATAGGTGTTTTGTGTCATTTGATGAATATTTAGGTCATTTTCGTCCTCCCTACACTTAATCTTGTCCAATTAGGGTTTTTAACCAATCTTGTGCATCCAATAGGGGTTTTGTGTCATTGGATCAATATTTAGGTCATTTTCGTCCTCCCTACACTTAATCTTGCCTACTAGGGTTTTTAACCAATTTTGTGCATCCAATAGGTATTTTGTGTCATTGGATGAACATTCAGGTCATTTTCGCTCTCCCTACACTTTATCTTGTCCAATTAGGGTTTCTAACCAATCTTGTGCATCCAATTGGTGTTTTTGTGTCATTGGATGAACAATTAGGTCATTTTCGTCCTCCCTAGGATAATTCTTGTCCAATTAGGGTTTTTAACAAATCTTGTGCATCCAATAGGGGTTTTTGTGTCATTGGATGAACACTTAGGTTATTTTCGTCCTCCCTAGGCTAAATCTTATCCAATTAGGGTTTTTAACCAAACTTGTGCATCCAATAGGTGTTTTGTGTCATTGGATGAACATTTAGGTCATTTTCGTCCTCCCTAGGCTAATTCTTATCCAATTAGGGTTTTTAACCAATCTTGTGCATCCAATAGGTATTTTGTGTCATTGGATGAACATTTAGGTCATTTTCGCTCTCCCTACACTTTATCGTGTCCAATTAGGGTTTCTAACCAATCTAGTGCATCCAATTGGTGTTATTGGGTCATTGGATGAACAATTAGGTCATTTTCGTCGTCCCTACACTTAATCTTGTCCAACTAGGGTTTTTAACCAATCTTGTGCATCCGATAGGTGTTTTTGTGTCATTGGATGAACATTTAGGTCATTTTCGTCCTCTCTAGGCTAATTCTTATCCAATTAGGGTTTTTGACCAATCTTGTGCATCCAATAGGTGTTTTTTATCATTGGATGAACACTTAGGTTATTTTCGTCCTCCCTAGGCTAATTCTTATCCAATTAGGGTTTTTAACGAATCATGTGCATCCAATAAGTGTTTTGTGTCATTGGATGAACATTTAGGTCATTTTCGTCCTCCCTACACTTAATCTTGTCCAATTAGGGTTTCTAACCAATCTTGTGCATCCGATAGGTGTTTTTGTGTCATTGGATGAACAATTAGGTCATTTTCGTCCTCCCTAGGCTAATTCTTGTCCAACTAGGGTTTTTAACCAATCTTGTGCATCCGATAGGTGTTTTTGTGTCATTGGATGAATATTTAGGTTATTTTCGTCCTCCCTAGGCTAATTCTTATCCAATTAGGGTTTTTGACCAATCTTGTGCATCCAATAGGTGTTTTTTATCATTGGATGAACACTTAGGTTATTTTCGTCCTCCCTAGGCTAATTCTTATCCAATTAGGGTTTTTAACCAATCATGTGCATCCAATAAGTGTTTTGTGTCATTGGATGAACATTTAGGTCATTTTCGTCCTCCCTACACTTAATCTTGTCCAATTAGGGTTTCTAACCAATCATGTGCATCCGATAGGTGTTTTTGTGTCATTGGATGAACAATTAGGTCATTTTCGTCCTCCCTAGGCTAATTCTCGTCCAATTAGGGTTTGTAACTAATCTTGTGCATCCAATAGGTGTTTTGTGTCATTGAATGAACATTTAGGTTATTTTCGTCCTCCCTACACTTAATCTTGTGCAATTTGGGTTTTTAACCAATCTTGTGCATCCAATAGGTGTTTTGTGTCATTGGATGAATATTTAGGCCATTTTCGTCCTCCCTACACTTAATCTTGTCCAATTAGGGTTTTTAACCAATCTTGTGCATCCAATAGGTGTTTTGTGTCATTGGATGAACATTTAGGTCATTTTCGTCCTCCCTATACTTAATCTTGTCCAATTAGGGTTTTTAACCAATCTTGTGCATCCAATAGGTGTTTTGTGTCATTGGATGAATATTTAGGTCATTTTCGTCATCCCTACACTTAATCTTGTCTAATTAGGGTTTTTAACCAATCTTGTGCATCCAATTGGTGTTTTTCTGTCATTGGATGAACAATTAGGTCATTTTCGTCTTCCCTAGGCTAATTCTTGTCGAATTAGGGTTTTTAACCAATCTTGTGCATCCAATAGGTGTTTTGTATCATTGGACGAATATTTACGTCATTTTAGTCCTCCCTAAACTTAACGTTGTCCAATTAGGGTTTCTAACCAATCTTGTGCATCCAATAGGTGTGTTTGTGTCATTGGATGAACAATTAGGTCATTTTCGTTCTCCCTAGGATAATTCTTGTCCAATTAGGGTTTTTAACCAATCTTGTGCATCCAATAGGTGTTTTGTGTCATTGGATGAACATTTAGGTCATTTTCGTCCTCCCTACACTTAATCTTGTCCAATTAGGGTTTCTAACCAATCTTGTGCATCCAATAGGTGTTTTGTATCATTGGACGAATATTTACATCATTTTCGTCCTCCCTAAACTTAACCTTGTCCAATTAGGGTTTCTAACCAATCTTGTGCATCCAATAGGTGTGTTTGTGTCATTGGATGAACAATTAGGTCATTTTCGTCCTCCCTAGGATAATTCTTGTCCAATTAGGGTTTTTAACCAATCTTGTGCATCCAATAGGTGTTTTGTTTCATTGGATGAACATTTAGGTCATTTTCGTCCTCCCTACACTTAATCTTGTCCAATTAGGGTTTTTAACCAATCTTGTGCATCCAATAGGTGTTTTGTGTCATTGGATGAACATTTAGGTCATTTTCGTCCTCTCTACACGTAATCTTGTGCAACTAGGATTTTTAACCAATCTTGTGCATCGAATAGGTATTTTGTGTCATTGGATGAACATTTAGGTCATTTTCGTCCTTCCTACACATAATCTTGTCCAATTACGGTTTTTAACCAATCTTGTGCATCGAATAGGTGTTTTTGTGTCATTGGATGAACAATTAGGTCATTTTCGTCCACCCTAGGCTAATTCTTGTCCAATAAGGGTTTTTAACCAATCTTGTGCATCGAATCGGTGTTTTGTGTCATTGGATGAACATTTAGGTCATTTTCGTCCTCCCTACACTTAATCTTGTCCAATTAGGGTTTTTAACCAATCTTGTCCATCCCATATGTGTTTTGTGTCATTGGATGAACATTTAGGTCATTTTCGTCCTCCCTAAACTTAATCTTGTCCAATTATGGTTTTTAACAAATCTTGTGCATCCAATAGGTGTTTTGTGTCATTGGATGAACATTTAGGTCATTTTCGTCCTCCCTAAACTTAATCTTGTCCAATTAGGGTTTCTAACCAATCTTGTGCATCCAATTGGTGTTTTTGTGTCATTGGATGAACAATTAGGTCATTTTCGTCCTCCCTAGGGTAATTCTTGTCCAATTAGGGTTTTTAACAAATCTTGTGCATCCAATAGGTGTTTTGTGTCATTGGATGAACACTTCGGTCATTTTCGTCCTCCCTAGGCTAATTCTTATCCAATTAGGGTTTTTAACCAATCTTGTGCATCCAATAGGTGTTTTGTGTCATTGGATGAACATTTAAGTCATTTTCGTCCTCCCTACACTTAATCTTGTCCCAATAGGGTTTTTTACCAATCTGGTGCATCCAATGGGTGTTTTTGTATCATTGGATGAACATTTAGGTTATTTTCGTCCTCCCTAGGCTAATTCTTGTCCAATTAGTGTTTTCAACCAATGTTGTGCATCCAATAGGTGTTTGTGTCATTGGATGAACATTTAGGTCATTTTCATCCTCCCTAAGCTTATGCTTGTCCAATTAGGGTTTCTAACAAATCTTGTGCATCCAATAGTTGTGTTTGTGTCATTGGATAAAGATTTAGGTCATTTTCGTCCTCCCTACACTTAATCTTGTCCAATTAGGGTTTCTAACCAATCTTTTGCATCCAATAGGTGTTTTTGTGTCATTGGATGAACATTTAGGTCATTTTCGTCCTCCCTAGGATAATTCTCGTCCAATTAGGGTTTTTAACAAATCTTGTGCATCCAATAGGTGTTTTTGTGTCATTGGATGAACATTTAGGTCATTTTCGTCCTCCCTAGGCTAATTCTTATCCAATTAGGGTTTTTAACCAATCTTGTGCATCCAATAGGTATTTTGTGTCATTGGATGAACATTTAGGTCATTTTCGCTCTCCCTACACTTTATCGTGTCCAATTAGGGTTTCTAACCAATCTAGTGCATCCAATTGGTGTTATTAGGTCATTGGATGAACAATTAGGTCATTGGATGAACAATTAGGTCATTTTCGTCCTCCCTAGGGTAATTCTTGTCCAATTAGGGTTTTTAACAAATCTTGTGCATCCAATAGGTGTTTTGTGTCATTGGATGAACACTTCGGTCATTTTCGTCCTCCCTAGGCTAATTCTTATCCAATTAGGGTTTTTAACCAATCTTGTGCATCCAATAGGTGTTTTGTGTCATTGGATGAACATTTAAGTCATTTTCGTCCTCCCTACACTTAATCTTGTCCAATTAGGGTTTTTTACCAATCTCGTGCATCCAATAGGTGTTTTGTGTCATTGGATGAACATTTAGGTCATTTTTGTCCTCCCTACACTTTATCTTATCCAATTAGGGTTTCTAACCAATCTTGTGCATCCAATTGGTGTTTTTGTGTCATTGGATGAACAATTAGGTAATTTTTGTCCTCCCTAAACTTAATCTTGTCCAATTAGGGTTTCTAACCAATCTTGTGCATCCAATAGGTGTGTTTGTGTCATTGGATGAACAATTAGGTCATTTTCGTCCTCCCTAGGCTAATTCTTGTCCAATTAGGGTTTTTAACCAATATTGTGCATCCAATAGGTGTTTTGTGTCATTTGATGAATATTTAGGTCATTTTCGTCCTCCCTACACTTAATCTTGTCCAATTAGGGTTTTTAACCAATCTTGTGCATCCAATAGGGGTTTTGTGTCATTGGATCAATATTTAGGTCATTTTCGTCCTCCCTACACTTAATCTTGCCTACTAGGGTTTTTAACCAATTTTGTGCATCCAATAGGTATTTTGTGTCATTGGATGAACATTCAGGTCATTTTCGCTCTCCCTACACTTTATCTTGTCCAATTAGGGTTTCTAACCAATCTTGTGCATCCAATTGGTGTTTTTGTGTCATTGGATGAACAATTAGGTCATTTTCGTCCTCCCTAGGCTAATTCTTGTCCAATTAGGGTTTTTAACCAATCTTGTGCATCTAATAGGTGTTTTGTGTCATTGGATGAACATTTAGGTCATTTTCGTCCTCCCTAAACTTAATCTTGTCCAATTAGGGTTTCTAACCAATCTTGTGCATCCAATAGGTGTTTTTGTGTCATTGGATGAACAATTAGGTCATTTTCGTCCACCCTAGGCTAATTCTTGTCCAATTAGGGTTTCTAACCAATCTTGTGCATCCAATAGGTGTTTTGTGTCATTGGATGAACATTTAGGTCATTTTCGTCCTCCCTAAACTTAATCTTGTCCAATTAGGGTTTCTAACCAATCTTGTGCATCCAATAGGTGTTTTTGTGTCATTGGATGAACATTTAGGTCATTTTCGTCCTCCCTAGGCATATGCTTGTCCAATTAGGGGTTCTAACCAATCTTGTGCATCCAATAGGTGTTTTTGTGTCATTGGATGAACATTTAGGTCATTTTCGTCCTCCCTAGGCTTATGCTTGTCCAATTAGGGTTTCTAACCAATCTTGTGCATCCAATAGGTGTTTTTGTGTCATTGGATGAACATTTAGGTCATTTTCGTCCCCCCTAAACTTAATCTTGTCCAATTAGGGTTTCTAACCAATCTTGTGCATCCAATAGGTGTTTTTGTGTCATTGGATGAACAATTAGATCATTTTCGTCCACCCTAGGCTAATTCTTGTCCAATTAGGGTTTCTAACCAATCTTGTGCATCCAATTGGTCTTTTGTGTCATTGGATGAACAATTAGGTCATTTTCGTCCTCCCTAGGCTAATTCTTGTCCAATTAAGGTTTTTAACCAATCTTGTGCATCCAATAGGTGTTTTGTGTCATTGGATGAACATTTAGGTCATTTTCGTCCCCCCTAAACTTAATCTTGTCCAATTAGGGTTTCTAACAAATCTTGTGCATCCAATAGGTGTTTTTGTGTCATTGGATGAACATTTAGGTCATTTTCGTCCTCCCGAGGCTTATTCTTGTCCAATTAGGGTTTCTAACCAATCTTGTGCATCCAATAGGTGTTTTGTGTCATTGGATGAACAAGTAGGTCATTTTCATCCTCGCTTGGCTTATTCTTGTCCAATTAGGGTTTTTAACCAATCTTGTGCATCCAATAGGTGTTTTGTGTCATTGGATGAACATTTAGATCATTTTCGTCCTCCCTAAACTTAATCTTGTCCAATTAGGGTTTCTAACCAATCTTGTGCATCCAATAGGTGTTTTTGTGTCATTGGATGAACAATTAGGTCATTTTCGTCCACCCTAGGCTAATTCTTGTCCAATTAGGGTTTCTAACCAATCTTGTGCATCCAATTGGTCTTTTGTGTCATTGGATGAACAATTAGGTCATTTTCGTCCTCCCTAGGCTAATTCTTGTCCAATTAGGGTTTTTAACCAATCTTGTGCATCCAATAGGTGTTTTGTGTCATTGGATGAACATTTAGGTCATTTTCGTTCACCCTAGGCTAATTCTTGTCCAATTAGGGTTTCTAACGAATCTTGTGCATCCAATTGGTCTTTTGTGTCATTGGATGAACAATTAGGTCATTTTCGTCCCCCCAAAACTTAATCTTGTCCAATTAGGGTTTCTAGCCAATCTTGTGCATCCAATAGGTGTTTTTGTGTCATTGGATGAACATTTACGTCATTTTCGTCCTCCCTAAACTTAATCTTGTCCAATTAGGGTTTCTAACCAATCTTGTGCATCCAATAGGTGTTTTTGTGTCATTGGATGAACAATTAGGTCATTTTCGTCCACCCTAGGCTAATTCTTGTCCAATTAGGGTTTCTAACCAATCTTGTGCATCCAATTGGTCTTTTGTGTCATTGGATGAACAATTAGGTCATTTTCGTCCTCCCTAAGCTAATTCTTGTCCAATTAGGGTTTTTAACCAATCTTGTGCATCCAATAGGTGTTTTGTGTCATTGGATGAACATTTAGGTCATTTTCGTCCTCCCTACACTTAATCTTGTCCAATTAGGGTTTCTAACCAATCTTGTGCATCCGATAGGTGTTTTTGTGTCATTGGATGAACATTTAGGTCATTTTCGTCCTCCCTAGGCTAATTCTTATCCAATTAGGGTTTTTAACCAATCTTGTGCATCCAATAGGTATTTTGTGTCATTGGATGAACATTTAGGTCATTTTCGCTCTCCCTACACTTTATCGTGTCCAATTAGGGTTTCTAACCAATCTAGTGCATCCAATTGGTGTTATTGGGTCATTGGATGAACAATTAGGCCATTTTCGTCCTCCCTAGGATAATTCTCGTCCAATTAGGGTTTTTAACCAATCTTGTGCATCCAATAGGTGTTTTGTGTCATTGGATGAACATTTAGGTCATTTTCGTCCTCCCTAGGCTAATTCTTATCCAATTAGGGTTTTTAACCAATCTTGTGCATCCAATAGGTATTTTGTGTCATTGGATGAACATTTAGGTCATTTTCGCTCTCCCTACACTTTATCGTGTCCAATTAGGTTTTCTAACCAATCTAGTGCATCCAATTGGTGTTATTGGGTCATTGGATGAACATTTAGGTCATTTTCGTCCTCCCTAGGCTAATTCTTATCCAATTAGGGTTTTTAACCAATCTTGTGCATCCAATAGGTATTTTGTGTCATTGGATGAACATTTAGGTCATTTTCGCTCTCCCTACACTTTATCGTGTCCAATTAGGGTTTCTAACCAATCTAGTGCATCCAATTGGTGTTATTGGGTCATTGGATGAACATTTAGGTCATTTTCGTCCTCCCTAGGATAATTCTCGTCCAATTAGGGTTTTTAACAAATCTTGTGCATCCAATAGGTGTTTTTGTGTCATTGGATGAACATTTAGGTCATTTTCGTCCTCCCTAGGCTAATTCTTATCCAATTAGGGTTTTTAACCAATCTTGTGCATCCAATAGGTGTTTTTTATCATTGGATGAACACTTAGGTTATTTTCGTCCTCCCTAGGCTAATTCTTATCCAATTAGGGTTTTTAACCAATCATGTGCATCCAATAAGTGTTTTGTGTCATTGGATGAACATTTAGGTCATTTTCGTCCTCCCCACACTTAATCTTGTCCAATTAGGGTTTCTAACCAATCTTGTGCATCCGATAGGTGTTTTTGTGTCATTGGATGAACAATTAGGTCATTTTCGTCCTCCCTAGGCTAATTCTTGTCCAACTAGGGTTTTTAACCAATCTTGTGCATCCGATAGGTGTTTTTGTGTCATTGGATGAATATTTAGGTTATTTTCGTCCTCCCTAGGCTAACTCTTATCCAATTAGGGTTTTTAACCAATCTTGTGTATCCAATAGGTGTTTTGTGTCATTGGATAAACATTTAGGTCATTTTCGTCCTCCCTACACTTTATCTTGTCCAATTAGGGTTTCTAACCAATCTTGTGTATCCAATAGATGTTTTGTGTCATTGGATGAACATTTAGGTCATTTTCGTCCTCCCTACAATTAATCTTGTCCAATTAGGGTTTTTAACCAATCTTGTGCATCCAATAGGTGTTTTGTGTCATTGGATGAACATTTAGGTCATTTTTGTCCTCCCTACACTTTATCTTGTCCAATTAGGGTTTCTAACCAATCTTGTGCATCCAATAGTTGTGTTTGTGTCATTGGATGAACATTTAGGTCATTTTCATCCTCCCTAAACTTAATCTTGTCCAATTAGGGTTTCTAACCAATCTTGTTCATCCAATAGGTGTTTTTGTGTCATTGGATGAACATATAGGTCATTTTCGTCCTCCCTACACTTAATCTTGTCCAATAAGGGTTTTTAACCAATCTTGTGCATCGAATAGGTGTTTTGTGTCATTGGATGAACATTTAGGTCATTTTCGTCCTCCCTACACTTAATCTTGTCCAATTAGGGTTTTTAACCAATCTTGTTCATCCAATAGGTGTTTTGTGTCATTGGATGAACATTTAGGTCATTTTCGTCCTCCCTAAACTTAATCTTGTCCAATTAGGGTTTCTAACCAATCTTGTGCATCCAATAGGTGTTTTTGTGTCATTGGATGAACAATTAGGTCATTTTCGTCCACCCTAGGCTAATTCTTGTCCAATTAGGGATTTTAACCAATCTTGTGCATCCAATAGGTGTTTTTGTGATTGGATGAACATTTAGGTCATTTTCGTCCTCCCTACACTTAATCTTGTCCAATAAGGGTTTTTAACCAATCTTGTGCATCGAATAGGTGTTTTGTGTCATTGGATGAACATTTAGGTCATTTTCGTCCTCCCTACACTTAATCTTGTCCAATTAGGGTTTTTAACCAATCTTGTGCATCCAATAGGTGTTTTGTGTCATTGGATGAACATTTAGGTCATTTTCGTCCTCTCTACACGTAATCTTGTGCAACTAGGATTTTTAACCAATCTTGTGCATCGAATAGGTATTTTGTGTCATTGGATGAACATTTAGGTCATTTTCGTCCTTCCTACACATAATCTTGTCCAATTACGGTTTTTAACCAATCTTGTGCATCGAATAGGTGTTTTGGTGTCATTGGATGAACAATTAGGTCATTTTCGTCCACCCTAGGCTAATTCTTGTCCAATTAGGGTTTCTAACCAATCTTGTGCATCCAATAGGTGTTTTTGTGTCATTGGATTAACATTTAGGTCATTTTCGTCCACCCTAAACTTAATCTTGTCCAATTAGGGTTTCTAACCAATCTTGTGCATCCAATAGGTGTTTTTGTGTTAATGGATGAACAATTAGGTCATTTTCGTCTTACCTAGGCTAATTCTTGTCCAATTAGGGTTTTTAACCAATCTTGTCCATCCCATATGTGTTTTGTGTCATTGGATGAACATTTAGGTCATTTTCGTCCTCCCTAAACTTAATCTTGTCCTACTATGGTTTTTAACAAATCTTGTGCATCGAATAGGTGTTTTGTGTTATTGGATGAACATTTAGGTCATTTTTGTCCTCCCTACACTTAATCTTGTCCAATTATGGTTTTTAACAAATCTTGTGCATCCAATAGGTGTTTTGTGTCATTGGATGAACATTTAAATCATTTTCGTCCTCCCTACACTTAATCTTGTCCCATTAGGGTTTTTAACCAATCTTGTTCATCCAATAGGTGTTTTGTGTCATTGGATGAACATTTAGGTCATTTTCGTCCTCCCTAAACTTAATCTTGTCCAATTAGGGTTTCTAACCAATCTTGTGCATCCAATAGGTGTTTTTGTGTCATTGGATGAACAATTAGGTCATTTTCGTCCACCCTAGGCTAATTCTTGTCCAATTAGGGATTTTAACCAATCTTGTGCATCCAATAGGTGTTTTTGTGTCATTGGATGAACATTTAGGTCATTTTCGTCCTCCCTACACTTAATCTTGTCCAATAAGGGTTTTTAACCAATCTTGTGCATCGAATAGGTGTTTTGTGTCATTGGATGAACATTTAGGTCATTTTCGTCCTCCCTACTCTTAATCTTGTCCAATTAGGGTTTTTAACCAATCTTGTGCATCGAATAGGTATTTTGTGTCATTGGATGAACATTTAGGTCATTTTCGTCCTTCCTACACATAATCTTGTCCAATTACGGTTTTTAACCAATCTTGTGCATCGAATAGGTGTTTTTGTGTCATTGGATGAACAATTAGGTCATTTTCGTCCACCCTAGGCTAATTCTTGTCCAATTAGGGATTTTAACCAATCTTGTGCATCCAATAGGTGTTTTTGTGTCATTGGATGAACATTTAGGTCATTTTCGTCCTCCCTACACTTAATCTTGTCCAATAAGGGTTTTTAACCAATCTTGTGCATCGAATAGGTGTTTTGTTTCATTGGATGAACATTTAGGTCATTTTCGTCCTCCCTACACTTAATCTTGTCCAATTAGGGTTTTTAACCAATCTTGTGCATCCAATAGGTGTTTTGTGTCATTGGATGAACATTTAGGTCATTTTCGTCCTCTCTACACGTAATCTTGTGCAACTAGGATTTTTAACCAATCTTGTGCATCGAATAGGTATTTTGTGTCATTGGATGAACATTTAGGTCATTTTCGTCCTTCCTACACATAATCTTGTCCAATTACGGTTTTTAACCAATCTTGTGCATCGAATAGGTGTTTTTGTGTCATTGGATGAACAATTAGGTCATTTTCGTCCACCCTAGGCTAATTCTTGTCCAATAAGGGTTTTTAACCAATCTTGTGCATCGAATCGGTGTTTTGTGTCATTGGATGAACATTTAGGTCATTTTCGTCCTCCCTACACTTAATCTTGTCCAATTAGGGTTTTTAACCAATCTTGTCCATCCCATATGTGTTTTGTGTCATTGGATGAACATTTAGGTCATTTTCGTCCTCCCTAAACTTAATCTTGTCCAATTATGGTTTTTAACAAATCTTGTGCATCCAATAGGTGTTTTGTGTCATTGGATGAACATTTAGGTCATTTTCGTCCTCCCTAAACTTAATCTTGTCCAATTAGGGTTTCTAACCAATCTTGTGCATCCAATTGGTGTTTTTGTGTCATTGGATGAACAATGAGGTCATTTTCGTCCTCCCTAGGGTAATTCTTGTCCAATTAGGGTTTTTAACAAATCTTGTGCATCCAATAGGTGTTTTGTGTCATTGGATGAACACTTCGGTCATTTTCGTCCTCCCTAGGCTAATTCTTATCCAATTAGGGTTTTTAACCAATCTTGTGCATCCAATAGGTGTTTTGTGTCATTGGATGAACATTTAAGTCATTTTCGTCCTCCCTACACTTAACCTTGTCCAATTAGGGTTTTTTACCAATCTCGTGCATCCAATAGGTGTTTTGTTTCATTGGATGAACATTTAGGTCATTTTTGTCCTCCCTACACTTTATCTTATCCAATTAGGGTTTCTAACCAATCTTGTGCATCCAATTGGTGTTTTTGTGTCATTGGATGAACAATTAGGTCATTTTCGCCCTCCCTAAACTTAATCTTGTCCAATTAGGGTTTCTAACCAATCTTGTGCATCCAATAGGTGTGTTTGTGTCATTGGATGAACAATTAGGTCATTTTCGTCCTCCCTAGGCTAATTCTTGTTCAATTAGGGTTTTTAACCAATATTGTGCATTCAATAGGTGTTTTGTGTCATTTGATGAATATTTAGGTCATTTTCGTCCTCCCTACACTTAATCTTGTCCAATTAGGGTTTTTAACCAATCTAGTGCATCCAATACGGGTTTTGTGTCATTGGATCAATATTTATGTCATTTTCGTCCTCCCTACACTTAATCTTGCCTACTAGGGTTTTTAACCAATTTTGTGCATCCAATAGGTATTTTGTGTCATTGGATGAAGATTCAGGTCATTTTCGCTCTCCCTACACTTTATCTTGTCCAATTAGGGTTTCTAACCAATCTTGTGCATCCAATTGGTGTTTTTGTGTCATTGGATGAACAATTAGGTCATTTTCGTCCTCCCTAGGATAATTCTTGTCCAATTAGGGTTTTTAACAAATCTTGTGCATCCAATAGGTGTTTTTGTCTCATTGGATGAACACTTAGGTTATTTTCGTCCTCCCTAGGCTAAATCTTATCCAATTAGGGTTTTTAACCAAACTTGTGCATCCAATAGGTGTTTTGTGTCATTAGATGAACATTTAGGTCATTTTCGTCCTCCCTAGGCGAATTCTTATCCAATTAGGGTTTTTAACCAATCTTGTGCATCCAATAGGTATTTTGTGTCATTGGATGAACATTTAGGTCATTTTCGCTCTCCCTACACTTTATCGTGTCCAATTAGGGTTTCTAACCAATCTAGTGCATCCAATTGGTGTTATTGGGTCATTGGATGAACAATTAGGTCATTTTCGTCGTCCCTACACTTAATCTTGTCCAACTAGGGTTTTTAACCAATCTTGTGCATCCGATAGGTGTTTTTGTGTCATTGGATGAACATTTAGGTCATTTTCGTCCTCCGTAGGCTAATTCTTATCCAATTAGGGTTTTTGACCAATCTTGTGCATCCAATAGGTGTTTTTTATCATTGGATGAACACTTAGGTTATTTTCGTCCTCCCTAGGCTAATTCTTATCCAATTAGGGTTTTTAACCAATCATGTGCATCCAATAAGTGTTTTATGTCATTGAATGAACATTTAGGTCATTTTCGTCCTCCCTACACTTAATCTTGTCCAATTAGGGTTTCTAACCAATCTTGTGCATCCGATAGGTGTTTTTGTGTCATTGGATGAACAATTAGGTCATTTTCGTCCTCCCTAGGCTAATTCTTGTCCAACTAGGGTTTTTAACCAATCTTGTGCATCCGATAGGTGTTTTTGTGTCATTGGATGAATATTTAGGTTATTTTCGTCCTCCCTAGGCTAATTCTTATCCAATTAGGGTTTTTAACCAATCTTGTGTATCCAATAGGTGTTTTGTGTCATTGGATAAACATTTAGGTCATTTTCGTCCTCCCTACACTTTATCTTGTCCAATTAGGGTTTCTAACCAATCTTGTGTATCCAATAGATGTTTTGTGTCATTGGATGAACATTTAGGTCATTTTCGTCCTCCCTACAATTAATCTTGTCCAATTAGGGTTTTTAACCAATCTTGTGCATCCAATAGGTGTTTTGTGTCATTGGATGAACAATTAGGTCATTTTCGTCCTCCCTAGGCTAATTCTTTTCCAATTAGGGTTTTTAACCAATATTGTTCATTCAATAGGTGTTTTGTGTCATTTGATGAATATTTAGGTCATTTTCGTCCTCCCTACACTTAATCTTGTCCAATTAGGGTTTTTAACCAATCTTGTGCATCCAATAGGGGTTTTGTGTCATTGGATCAATATTTAGGTCATTTTCGTCCTCCCTACACTTAATCTTGCCTACTAGGGTTTTTAACCAATTTTGTGCATCCAATAGGTATTTTCTGTCATTGGATGAACATTCAGGTCATTTTCGCTCTCCCTACACTTTATCTTGTCCAATTAGGGTTTCTAACCAATCTTGTGCATCCAATTGGTGTTTTTGTGTCATTGGATGAACAATTAGGTCATTTTCGTCCTCCCTAGGATAATTCTTGTCCAATTAGGGTTTTTAACAAATCTTGTGCATCCAATAGGTGTTTTTGTGTCATTGGATGAACACTTAGGTTATTTTCGTCCTCCCTAGGCTAAATCTTATCCAATTAGGGTTTTTAACCAAACTTGTGCATCCAATAGGTGTTTTGTGTCATTGGATGAACATTTAGGTCATTTTCGTCCTCCCTAGGCTAATTCTTATCCAATTAAGGTTTTTAACCAATCTTGTGCATCCAATAGGTATGTTGTGTCATTGGATGAACATTTAGGTCATTTTCGCTCTCCCTACACTTTATCGTGTCCAATTAGGGTTTCTAACCAATCTAGTGCATCCAATTGGTGTTATTGGGTCATTGGATGAACAATTAGGTCATTTTCGTCGTCCCTACACTTAATCTTGTCCAACTAGGGTTTTTAACCAATCTTGTGCATCCGATAGGTGTTTTTGTGTCATTGGATGAACATTTAGGTCATTTTCGTCCTCTCTAGGCTAATTCTTATCCAATTAGGGTTTTTGACCAATCATGTGCATCCAATAGGTGTTTTTTATCATTGGATGAACACTTAGGTTATTTTCGTCCTCCCTAGGCTAATTCTTATCCAATTAGGGTTTTTAACGAATCATGTGCATCCAATAAGTGTTTTGTGTCATTGGATGAACATTTAGGTCATTTTCGTCCTCCCTACACTTAATCTTGTCCAATTAGGGTTTCTAACCAATCTTGTGCATCCGATAGGTGTTTTTGTGTCATTGGATGAACATTTAGGTCATTTTCGTCCTCCCTAGGCTAATTCTTATCCAATTAGGGTTTTTAACCAATCTTGTGCATCCAATAGGTATTTTGTGTCATTGGATGAACATTTAGGTCATTTTCGCTCTCCCTACACTTTATCGTGTCCAATTAGGGTTTCTAACCAATCTAGTGCATCCAATTGGTGTTATTGGGTCATTGGATGAACAATTAGGTCATTTTCGTCGTCCCTACACTTAATCTTGTCCAACTAGGGTTTTTAACCAATCTTGTGCATCCGATAGGTGTTTTTGTGTCATTGGATGAACATTTAGGTCATTTTCGTCCTCTCTAGGCTAATTCTTATCCAATTAGGGTTTTTGACCAATCTTGTGCATCCAATAGGTGTTTTTTATCATTGGATGAACACTTAGGTTATTTTCGTCCTCCCTAGGCTAATTCTTATCCAATTAGGGTTTTTAACGAATCATGTGCATCCAATAAGTGTTTTGTGTCATTGGATGAACATTTAGGTCATTTTCGTCCTCCCTACACTTAATCTTGTCCAATTAGGGTTTCTAACCAATCTTGTGCATCCGATAGGTGTTTTTGTGTCATTGGTTGAACAATTAGGTCATTTTCGTCCTCCCTAGGCTAATTCTTGTCCAACTAGGGTTTTTAACCAATCTTGTGCATCCGATAGGTGTTTTTGTGTCATTGGATGAATATTTAGGTTATTTTCGTCCTCCCTAGGCTAATTCTTATCCAATTAGGGTTTTTAACCAATCTTGTGTATCCAATAGGTGTTTTGTGTCATTGGATAAACATTTAGGTCATTTTCGTCCTCCCTACACTTTATCTTGTCCAATTAGGGTTTCTAACCAATCTTGTGTATCCAATAGATGTTTTGTGTCACTGGATGAACATTGAGGTCATTTTCGTCCTCCCTACAATTAATCTTGTCCAATTAGGGTTTTTAACCAATCTTGTGCATCCAATAGGTGTTTTGTGTCATTGGATGAACAATTAGGTCATTTTCGTCCTCCCTAGGCTAATTCTTGTCCAATTAGGGTTTTTAACCAATATTGTGCATTCAATAGGTGTTTTGTGTCATTTGATGAATATTTAGGTCATTTTCGTCCTCCCTACACTTAATCTTGTCCAATTAGGGTTTTTAACCAATCTTGTGCATCCAATAGGGGTTTTGTGTCATTGGATCAATATTTAGGTCATTTTCGTCCTCCCTACACTTAATCTTGCCTACTAGGGTTTTTAACCAATTTTGTGCATCCAATAGGTATTTTGTGTCATTGGATGAACATTCAGGTCATTTTCGCTCTCCCTACACTTTATCTTGTCCAATTAGGGTTTCTAACCAATCTTGTGCATCCAATTGGTGTTTTTGTGTCATTGGATGAACAATTAGGTCATTTTCGTCCTCCCTAGGCTAATTCTTGTCCAATTAGGGTTTTTAACCAATCTTGTGCATCCAATAGCTGTTTTGTGTCATTGGATGAACATTTAGGTCATTTTCGTCCTCCTTAGGCTAATTCTTATCCAATTAGGGTTTTTAACCAATCTTGTGCATCCAATAGGTGTTTTGTGTCATTGGATGAACATTTAGGTCATTTTCGTCCTCCCTATATTTAATCTTGTTCAATTAGGGTTTCTAACCAATCTTGTGCATCCGATAGGTGTTTTTGTGTCATTGGATGAACATTTAGGTCATTTTCGTCCTCCCTACACTTAATCTTGTCCAATTAGGGTTTTTAACCAATCTTGTTCATTCAATAGGTGTGTTGTGTCATTGGATGAATATTTATGTCATTTTCGTCCTCCCTAAACTTAATCTTATCCAATTACGGTTTTTAGCCAATCTTGTGCATCCAATAGGTGTTTTGTGTCATTGGATGAACATTTAGGTCATTTTCGTCCTCCCTACACTTAATCTTGTTCAATTAGGGTTTCTAACCAATCTTGTGCATCCGATAGGTGTTTTTGTGTCATTGGATGAACAATTAGGTCATTTTCGTCCTCCCTAGGCTAATTCTTGTCCAATTAGGGTTTTTAACCAATCTTGTGCATCCAATTGGTGTTTTTGTGTCATTGGATGAACAATTAGGTCATTTTCGTCCTCCCTATGATAATTCTTGTCCAATTAGGGTTTTTAACCAATCTTGTGCATCCAATAGGTGTTTTGTGTTATTGGATGAACATTTAGGTCATTTTCGTCCTCCTTAGGCTAATTCTTATCCAATTAGGGTTTTTAACCAATCTTGTGCATCTAATAGGTGTTTTGTGTCATTGGATGAACATTTAGGTCATTTTCGTCCTCCCTACACTTAATCTTGTTCGATTAGGGTTTCTAACCAATCTTGTGCATCCGATAGGTGTTTTTGTGTCATTGGATGAACAATTAGGTCATTTTCCTCCTCCCTTGGCTAATTCTTGTCCAATTAGGGTTTTTAACCAATCTTGTGCATCCAATAGGTGTTTTGTGTCATTGGATGAACACTTAGGTCATTTTCGTCCTCCCTACACTTTATCCTGTCCAATTAGGGTTTCTAACAATTCTTGTGCATCCAATTGGTGTTTTTGTGTCATTGGATGAACAATTAGGTCATTTTTCTCCTCCCTATGATAATTCTTGTCCAATTAGGGTTTTTAACCAATCTTGTGCATCCAATAGGTGTTTTGTGTCATTGGATGAACATTTAGGTCATTTTCGTCCTCCTTAGGCTAATTCTTATCCAATTAGGATTTTTAACCAATCTTGTGCATCCAATAGGTGTTTTGTGTCATTGGATGAACATTTAGGTCATTTTCGTCCTTCCTACACTTAATCTTGTTCAATTAGGGTTTCTAACCAATCTTGTGCATCCGATAGGTGTTTTTGTGTCATTGGATGAACAATTAGGTCATTTTCGTCCTCCCTAGGCTAATTCTTGTCCAATTAGGGTTTTTAACCAATCTTGTGCATCAAATAGGTGTTTTGTGTCATTGGATGAACATTTAGGTCATTTTCGTCCTCCCTACAGTTAATCTTGTTCAATTAGGGTTTCTAACCAATCTAGTGCATCCGATAGGTGTTTTTGTGTCATTGGATGAACATTTAGGTCATTTTCGTCCTCCCTACACTTATTCTTGTCCAATTAGGGTTTTTAACCAATCTTGTGCATCCAATAGGTGTTTTGTGTCATTGGATGAACATTTAGGTCATTTTCGTCCTTCCTACACTTAATCTTGTTCAATTAGGGTTTCTAACCAATCTTGTGCATCCGATAGGTGTTTTTGTGTCATTGGATGAACAATTAGGTCATTTTCGTCCTCCCTAGGCTAATTCTTGTCCAATTAGGGTTTTTAACCAATCTTGTGCATCCAACAGGTGTTTTGTGTCATTGGATGAACATTTAGGTCATTTTCGTCCTCCTTAGGCTAATTCTTATCCAATTAGGGTTTTTAACCAATCTTGTGCATCCAATAGGTGTTTTGTGTCATTGGATGAACATTTAGGTCATTTTCGTCCTCCCTACACTTAATCCTGTTCAATTAGGGTTTCTAACCAATCTTGTGCATCCGATAGGTGTTTTTGTGTCATTGGATGAACAATTAGGTCATTTTCGTCCTCCCTAGGCTAATTCTTGTCCAATTAGGGTTTTTAACCAATCTTGTGCATCCAATAGGTTTTTTGTGTCATTGGATGAACATTTAGGTCATTTTCGTCCTCCCTACACTTAATCTTGTCCAATTAGGGTTTTTAACCAATCTTGTGCATCCAATAGGTGTTTTGTGTCATTGGATGAACATTTAGGTCATTTTTGTCCTCCCTACACTTTATCTTGTCCAATTAGGGTTTCTAACCAATCTTGTGCATCCAATAGTTGTGTTTGTGTCATTGGATGAACATTTAGGTCATTTTCATCCTCCCTAAACTTAATCTTGTCCAATTAGGGTTTCTAACCAATCTTGTGCATCCAAAAGGTGTTTTTGTGTCATTGGATGAACAATTAGGTCATTTTCGTCCACCCTAAGCTAGTTCTTGTCCAATTAGGGATTTTAACCAATCTTGTGCATCCAATAGGTGTTTTTGTGTTATTGGATGAACATTTAGGTCATTTTCGTCCTCCCTACACTTAATCTTGTCCAATAAGGGTTTTTAACCAATCTTGTGCATCGAAGAGGTGTTTTGTGTCATTGGATGAACATTTAGGTCATTTTTGTCCTCCCTACACTTTATCTTGTCCAATTAGGGTTTCTAACCAATCTTGTGCATCCAATAGTTGTGTTTGTGTCATTGGATGAACATTTAGGTCATTTTCATCCTCCCTAAACTTAATCTTGTCCAATTAGGGTTTCTAACCAATCTTGTGCATCCAAAAGGTGTTTTTGTGTCATTGGATGAACAATTAGGTCATTTTCGTCCACCCTAAGCTAGTTCTTGTCCAATTAGGGATTTTAACCAATCTTGTGCATCCAATAGGTGTTTTTGTGTTATTGGATGAACATTTAGGTCATTTTCGTCCTCCCTACACTTAATCTTGTCCAATAAGGGTTTTTAACCAATCTTGTGCATCGAAGAGGTGTTTTGTGTCATTGGATGAACATTTAGGTCATTTTCGTCCTCCCTACACTTAATTTTGTCCAATTAGGGTTTTTAACCAATCTTGTGCATCCAATAGGTGTTTTGTGTCATTGGATGAACATTTAGGTTATTTTCGTCCTCCCTACACTTTATCTTGTCCAATTAGGGTTTCTAACAAATCTTGTGCGTCCAATTGCTGTTTTTGTGTCATTTGATGAACAATTAGGTCATTTTCGTCCCCCCTAGGATAATTCTTGTCCAATTAGGGTTTTTAACCAATCATGTGCATCCAATAAGTGTTTTGTGTCATTGGATGAACATTTAGGTCATTTTCGTCCTCCCCACACTTAATCTTGTCCAATTAGGGTTTCTAACCAATCTTGTGCATCCGATAGGTGTTTTTGTGTCATTGGATGAACAATTAGGTCATTTTCGTCCTCCCTAGGCTAATTCTTGTCCAACTAGGGTTTTTAACCAATCTTGTGCATCCGATAGGTGTTTTTGTGTCATTGGATGAATATTTAGGTTATTTTCGTCCTCCCTAGGCTAACTCTTATCCAATTAGGGTTTTTAACCAATCTTGTGTATCCAATAGGTGTTTTGTGTCATTGGATAAACATTTAGGTCATTTTCGTCCTCCCTACACTTTATCTTGTCCAATTAGGGTTTCTAACCAATCTTGTGTATCCAATAGATGTTTTGTGTCACTGGATGAACATTTAGGTCATTTTCGTCCTCCCTACAATTAATCTTGTCCAATTAGGGTTTTTAACCAATCTTGTGCATCCAATAGGTGTTTTGTGTCATTGGATGAACAATTAGGTCATTTTCGTCCTCCCTAGGCTAATTCTTGTCCAATTAGGGTTTTTAACCAATATTGTGCATTCAATAGGTGTTTTGTGTCATTTGATGAATATTTAGGTCATTTTCGTCCTCCCTACACTTAATCTTGTCCAATTAGGGTTTTTAACCAATCTTGTGCATCCAATAGGGGTTTTGTGTCATTGGATCAATATTTAGGTCATTTTCGTCCTCCCTACACTTAATCTTGCCTACTAGGGTTTTTAACCAATTTTGTGCATCCAATAGGTATTTTGTGTCATTGGATGAACATTCAGGTCATTTTCGCTCTCCCTACACTTTATCTTGTCCAATTAGGGTTTCTAACCAATCTTGTGCATCCAATTGGTGTTTTTGTGTCATTGGATGAACAATTAGGTCATTTTCGTCCTCCCTAGGATAATTCTTGTCCAATTAGGGTTTTTAACAAATCTTGTGCATCCAATAGGGGTTTTTGTGTCATTGGATGAACACTTAGGTTATTTTCGTCCTCCCTAGGCTAAATCTTATCCAATTAGGGTTTTTAACCAAACTTGTGCATCCAATAGGTGTTTTGTGTCATTGGATGAACATTTAGGTCATTTTCGTCCTCCCTAGGCTAATTCTTATCCAATTAGGGTTTTTAACCAATCTTGTGCATCCAATAGGTATTTTGTGTCATTGGATGAACATTTAGGTCATTTTCGCTCTCCCTACACTTTATCGTGTCCAATTAGGGTTTCTAACCAATCTAGTGCATCCAATTGGTGTTATTGGGTCATTGGATGAACAATTAGGTCATTTTCGTCGTCCCTACACTTAATCTTGTCCAACTAGGGTTTTTAACCAATCTTGTGCATCCGATAGGTGTTTTTGTGTCATTGGATGAACATTTAGGTCATTTTCGTCCTACCTAGGCTAATTCTTATCCAATTAGGGTTTTTGACCAATCTTGTGCATCCAATAGGTGTTTTTTATCATTGGATGAACACTTAGGTTATTTTCGTCCTCCCTAGGCTAATTCTTATCCAATTAGGGTTTTTAACCAATCATGTGCATCCAATAAGTGTTTTGTGTCATTGGATGAACATTTAGGTCATTTTCGTCCTCCCCACACTTAATCTTGTCCAATTAGGGTTTCTAACCAAATCTTGTGCATCCGATAGGTGTTTTTGTGTCATTGGATGAACAATTAGGTCATTTTCGTCCTCCCTAGGCTAATTCTTGTCCAACTAGGGTTTTTAACCAATCTTGTGCATCCGATAGGTGTTTTTGTGTCATTGGATGAATATTTAGGTTATTTTCGTCCTCCCTAGGCTAACTCTTATCCAATTAGGGTTTTTAACCAATCTTGTGTATCCAATAGGTGTTTTGTGTCATTGGATAAACATTTAGGTCATTTTCGTCCTCCCTACACTTTATCTTGTCCAATTAGGGTTTCTAACCAATCTTGTGTATCCAATAGATGTTTTGTGTCATTGGATGAACATTTAGGTCATTTTCGTCCTCCCTACAATTAATCTTGTCCAATTAGGGTTTTTAACCAATCTTGTGCATCCAATAGGTGTTTTGTGTCATTGGATGAACATTTAGGTCATTTTCGTCCTCCCTACACTTTATCTTGTCCAATTAGGGTTTCTAACCAATCTTGTGCATCCAATAGGTGTGTTTGTGTCATTGGATGAACAATTAGGTCATTTTCGTCCTCCCTAGGCTAATTCTTGTCCAATTAGGGTTTTTAACCAATATTGTGCATCCAATAGGTGTTTTGTGTCATTTGATGAATATTTAGGTCATTTTCGTCCTCCCTACACTTAATCTTGTCCAATTAGGGTTTTTAACCAATCTTGTGCATCCAATAGGGGTTTTGTGTCATTGGATCAATATTTAGGTCATTTTCGTCCTCCCTACACTTAATCTTGCCTACTAGGGTTTTTAACCAATTTTGTGCATCCAATAGGTATTTTGTGTCATTGGATGAACATTCAGGTCATTTTCGCTCTCCCTACACTTTATCTTGTCCAATTAGGGTTTCTAACCAATCTTGTGCATCCAATTGGTGTTTTTGTGTCATTGGATGAACAATTAGGTCATTTTCGTCCTCCCTAGGCTAATTCTTGTCCAATTAGGGTTTTTAACCAATATTGTGCATTCAATAGGTGTTTTGTGTCATTTGATGAATATTTAGGTCATTTTCGTCCTCCCTACACTTAATCTTGTCCAATTAGGGTTTTTAACCAATCTTGTGCATCCAATAGGGGTTTTGTGTCATTGGATCAATATTTAGGTCATTTTCGTCCTCCCTACACTTAATCTTGCCTACTAGGGTTTTTAACCAATTTTGTGCATCCAATAGGTATTTTGTGTCATTGGATGAACATTCAGGTCATTTTCGCTCTCCCTACATTTTATCTTGTCCAATTAGGGTTTCTAACCAATCTTGTGCATCCAATTGGTGTTTTTGTGTCATTGGATGAACAATTAGGTCATTTTCGTCCTCCCTAGGATAATTCTTGTCCAATTAGGGTTTTTAACAAATCTTGTGCATCCAATAGGTGTTTTTGTGTCATTGGATGAACACTTAGGTTATTTTCGTCCTCCCTAGGCTAAATCTTATCCAATTAGGGTTTTTAACCAAACTTGTGCATCCAATAGGTGTTTTGTGTCATTGGATGAACATTTAGGTCATTTTCGTCCTCCCTAGGCTAATTCTTATCCAATTAGGGTTTTTAACCAATCTTGTGCATCCAATAGGTATTTTGTGTCATTGGATGAACATTCAGGTCATTTTCGCTCTCCCTACACTTTATCTTGTCCAATTAGGGTTTCTAACCAATCTTGTGCATCCAATTGGTGTTTTTGTGTCATTGGATGAACAATTAGGTCATTTTCGTCCTCCCTAGGATAATTCTTGTCCAATTAGGGTTTTTAACAAATCTTGTGCATCCAATAGGTGTTTTGTGTCATTGGATGAACATTTAGGTCATTTTCGTCCTCCCAAGGCTAATTCTTATCCAATTAGGGTTTTTAACCAATCTTGTGCATCCAATAGGTATTTTGTGTCATTGGATGAACATTTAGGTCATTTTCGCTCTCCCTACACTTTATCGTGTCCAATTAGGGTTTCTAACCAATCTAGTGCATCCAATTGGTGTTATTGGGTCATTGGATGAACAATTAGGTCATTTTCGTCGTCCCTACACTTAATCTTGTCCAACTAGGGTTTTTAACCAATCTTGTGCATCCGATAGGTGTTTTTGTGTCATTGGATGAACATTTAGGTCATTTTCGTCCTCCCTAGGCTAATTCTTATCCAATTAGGGTTTTTAACCAATCTTGTGCATCCAATAGGTGTTTTGTGTCATTGGATGAACATTTAGGTCATTTTCGTCCTCCCTACACTTAATCTTGTCCAATTAGGGTTTCTAACCAATCTTGTGCATCCAATAGGTGTTTTTGTGTCATTGGATGAACAATTAGGTCATTTTCGTCCTCCCTAGGCTAATTCTTGTCCAATTAGGGTTTTTAACCAATATTGTGCATCCAATAGGTGTTTTGTGTCATTTGATGAATATTTAAGTCATTTTCGTCCTCCCTAGGCTAATTCTTATCCAATTAGGGTTTTTAACCAAACTTGTGCATCCAATAGGTGTTTTGTGTCATTGGATGAACATTTAGGTCATTTTCGTCCTCCCTAGGCTAATTCTTATCCAATTAGGGTTTTTAACCAATCTTGTGCATCCAATAGGTATTTTGTGTCATTGGATGAACATTTAGGTCATTTTCGCTCTCCCTACACTTTATCGTGTCCAATTAGGGTTTCTAACCAATCTAGTGCATCCAATTGGTGTTATTGGGTCATTGGATGAACAATTAGGTCATTTTCGTCCTCCCTAGGATAATTCTCGTCTAATTAAGGTTTTTAACAAATCTTGTGCATCCAATAGGTGTTTTTGTGTCATTGGATGAACATTTAGGTCATCTTCGTCCTCCCTAGGCTAATTCTTATCCAATTAGGGTTTTTAACCAATCTTGTGCATCAAATAGGTATTTTGTGTCATTGGATGAACATTTAGGTCATTTTCGCTCTCCCTACACTTTATCGTGTCCAATTAGGGTTTCTAACCAATCTAGTGCATCCAATTGGTGTTATTGGGTCATTGGATGAACAATTAGGCCATTTTCGTCCTCCCTAGGATAATTCTCGTCCAATTAGGGTTTTTAACCAATCTTGTGCATCCAATAGGTGTTTTGTGTCATTGGATGAACATTTAGGTCATTTTCGTCCTCCCTAGGCTAATTCTTATCCAATTAGGGTTTTTAACCAATCTTGTGCATCCAATAGGTATTTTGTGTCATTGGATGAACATTTAGGTCATTTTCGCTCTCCCTACACTTTATCGTGTCCAATTAGGTTTTCTAACCAATCTAGTGCATCCAATTGGTGTTATTGGGTCATTGGATGAACATTTAGGTCATTTTCGTCCTCCCTAGGCTAATTCTTATCCAATTAGGGTTTTTAACCAATCTTGTGCATCCAATAGGTATTTTGTGTCATTGGATGAACATTTAGGTCATTTTCGCTCTCCCTACACTTTATCGTGTCCAATTAGGGTTTCTAACCAATCTAGTGCATCCAATTGGTGTTATTGGGTCATTGGATGAACATTTAGGTCATTTTCGTCCTCCCTAGGATAATTCTCGTCCAATTAGGGTTTTTAACAAATCTTGTGCATCCAATAGGTGTTTTTGTGTCATTGGATGAACATTTAGGTCATTTTCGTCCTCCCTAGGCTAATTCTTATCCAATTAGGGTTTTTGACCAATCTTGTGCATCCAATAGGAGTTTTTTATCATTGGATGAACACTTAGGTTATTTTCGTCCTCCCTAGGCTAATTCTTATCCAATTAGGGTTTTTGACCAATCTTGTGCATCCAATAGGTGTTTTTTATCATTGGATGAACACTTAGGTTATTTTCGTCCTCCCTAGGCTAATTCTTATCCAATTAGGGTTTATAACCAATCATGTGCATCCAATAAGTGTTTTGTGTCATTGGATGAACATTTAGGTCATTTTCGTCCTCCCTACACTTAATCTTGTCCAATTAGGGTTTCTAACCAATCTTGTGCATCCGATAGGTGTTTTTGTGTCATTGGATGAACAATTAGGTCATTTTCGTCCTCCCTAGGCTAATTCTTGTCCAACTAGGGTTTTTAACCAATCTTGTGCATCCGATAGGTGTTTTTGTGTCATTGGATGAATATTTAGGTTATTTTCGTCCTCCCTAGGCTAACTCTTATCCAATTAGGGTTTTTAACCAATCTTGTGTATCCAATAGGTGTTTTGTGTCATTGGATAAACATTTAGGTCATTTTCGTCCTCCCTACACTTTATCTTGTCCAATTAGGGTTTCTAACCAATCTTGTGTATCCAATAGATGTTTTGTGTCATTGGATGAACATTTAGGTCATTTTCGTCCTCCCTACAATTATCTTGTCCAATTAGGGTTTTTAACCAATCTTGTGCATCCAATAGGTGTTTTGTGTCATTGGATGAACATTTAGGTCATTTTTGTCCTCCCTACACTTTATCTTGTCCAATTAGGGTTTCTAACCAATCTTGTGCATCCAATAGTTGTGTTTGTGTCATTGGATGAACATTTAGGTCATTTTCATCCTCCCTAAACTTAATCTTGTCCAATTAGGGTTTCTAACCAATCTTGTGCATCCAAAAGGTGTTTTTGTGTCATTGGATGAACAATTAGGTCATTTACGTCCACCCTAAGCTAGTTCTTGTCCAATTAGGGATTTTAACCAATCTTGTGCATCCAATAGGTGTTTTTGTGTTATTGGATGAACATTTAGGTCATTTTCGTCCTCCCTACACTTAATCTTGTCCAATAAGGGTTTTTAACCAATCTTGTGCATCGAAGAGGTGTTTTGTGTCATTGGATGAACATTTAGGTCATTTTCGTCCTCCCTACACTTAATTTTGTCCAATTAGGGTTTTTAACCAATCTTGTGCATCCAATAGGTGTTTTGTGTCATTGGATGAACATTTAGGTTATTTTCGTCCTCCCTACACTTTATCTTGTCCAATTAGGGTTTCTAACAAATCTTGTGCGTCCAATTGCTGTTTTTGTGTCATTTGATGAACAATTAGGTCATTTTCGTCCCCCCTAGGATAATTCTTGTCCAATTAGGGTTTTTAACTAATCTTGTGCATCCAATTGGTGTTTTTGTGTCATTGGATGAACAATTAGGTCATTTTCGTCCTCCCTAGGATAATTCTTGTCCAATTAGGGTTTTTAACAAATCTTGTGCATCCAATAGGTGTTTTTGTGTCATTGGATGAACACTTAGGTTATTTTCGTCCTCCCTAGGCTAAATCTTATCCAATTAGGGTTTTTAACCAAACTTGTGCATCCAATAGGTGTTTTGTGTCATTGGATGAACATTTAGGTCATTTTCGTCCTCCCTAGGCTAATTCTTATCCAATTAGGGTTTTTAACCAATCTTGTGCATCCAATAGGTGTTTTGTGTCATTGGATGAACATTTAGGTCATTTTCATCTTCCCTACACTTAATCTTGTCCAATTAGGGTTTCTAAATAATCTTGTGCATCCAATAGGTGTTTTGTGTCATTGGATGAACATTTAGGTCATTTTCGTCCTCCCTAGGCTAATTCTTATCCAATTAGGGTTTTTAACCAATCTTGTGCATCCAATAGGTGTTTTGTGTCATTGGATGAACATTTAGGTCATTTTCATGCTCCCTACACTTAATCTTGTCCAATTAGGCTTTCTAACCAATCTTGTGCATCCAATAGGTGTTTTGTGTCATTGGATGAACATTTAGGTCATTTTCGTTCTCCCTACACTTAATCTTGTCCAATTAGGGTTTTTAACTAATCTTGTGCATCCAATGGGTGTTTTTGTGTCATTGGATGAACAATTAGGTCATTTTCGTCCTCCCTAGGCTAATTCTTGTCCAATTAGGGTTTTTAACCAATCTTGTGCATCCAATAGGTGTTTTGTGTCATTGGATGAACATTTAGGTCATTTTCGTCCTCCCTACACTTAATCTTGTCCAATTAGGGTTTTTAACCAATCTTGTGCATCCAATAGGTGTTTTGTGTCATTGGATGAACATTTACGTCATTTTCATCCTCCCTAAACTTAATCTTGTCCAATTAGGGTTTCTAACCTATCTTGTGCATCCAATAGGTGTTTTTGTGTCATTGGATGAACAATTAGGTCATTTTCGTCCTCCCTAGGCTAATTCTTGTCCAATTAATGTTTCTAACCAATCTTGTGCATCCAATAGGTGTTTTGTGTCATTGGATGAACAATTAGGTCATTTTCGTCCTCCCTAGGCTAATTCTTGTCCAATTAGGGTTTTTAACCAATCTTGTGCATCCAATAGGTGTTTTGTGTCATTGGATGAACTTAGGTCATTTTCGTCCTCCCTACACTTTATCTTGTCCAATTAGGGTTTCTAACCAATTGGTGTTTTTGTGTCATTGGATCAACAATTAGTTCATTTTCATCCTCCCTATGATAATTCTTGTCCAATTAGGGTTTTTAACCAATCTTGTGCATCCAACAGGTGTTTTGTGTCATTGGATAAACATTTAGGTCATTTTCGTCCTCCTTAGGCTAATTCTTATCCAATTAGGGTTTTTAACCAATCTTGTGCATCCAATAGGTGTTTTGTGTCATTGGATGAACATTTAGGTCATTTTCGTCCTCCCTACACTTAATCTTGTTCAATTAGGGTTTCTAACCAATCTTGTGCATCCGATAGGTGTTTTTGTGTCATTGGATGAACAATTAGGTCATTTTCGTCCTCCCTAGGCTAATTCTTGTCCAATTAGGGTTTTTAACCAATCTTGTGCATCCAATTGGTGTTTTTGTGTCATTGGATGAACAATTAGGTCATTTTCGTCCTCCCTATGATAATTCTTGTCCAATTAGGGTTTTTAACCAATCTTGTGCATCCAATAGGTGTTTTGTGTCATTGGATGAAAATTTTAGGTCATTTTCGTCCTCCCTACACTTTATCTTTTCTAATTAGGGTTTCTAACCAATCTTGTGCATCCAATTGGTGTTTTTGTGTCATTGGATGAACAATTAGGTCATTTTCGTCCTCCCTATGATAATTCTTGTCCAATTAGGGTTTTTAACCAATCTTGTGCATCCAATAGGTGTTTTGTGTCATTGGATGAACATTTTGGTCATTTTCGTCCTCCCTACACTTAATCTTGTTCAATTAGGGTTTCTAACCAATCTTGTGCATCCGATAGGTGTTTTTGTGTCATTGGATGAACAATTAGGTCATTTTCGTCCTCCCTAGGCTAATTCTTGTCCAATTAGGGTTTTTAACCAATCTTGTGCATCCAATAGGTGTTATGTGTCATTGGATGAACACTTAGGTCATTTTCGTCCTCCCTACACTTTATCTTGTCCAATTAGGGTTTTTAACCAATCTTGTGCATCCAATAGGTGTTTTGTGTCATTGGATGAACATTTAGGTCATTTTCGTCCTCCCTAGGCTAATTCTTGTCCAATTAGGGTTTTTAACCAATCTTGTGCATCCAATAGGTGTTTTGTGTCATTGGATGAACATTTAGGTCATTTTCGTCCTCCCAACACTTAATGTAGTCCAATTAGGGTTTTTAACCAATCTTGTGCATCCAATAGGTGTTTTGTGTCATTGGATGAACATTTAGGTCATTTTCGTCCTCCCTACACTTAATCTTGTCCAATTAGGGTTTTTAACCAATCTTGTGCATCCAATAGGTGTTTTGTGTCATTGGATGAACATTTAGGTCATTTTCGTCCTCCCTACACTTAATCTTGTCCAATTAGGGTTTTTAACCAATCTTGTGCATCCAATAGGTGTTTTGTGTCATTGGATGAACATTTAGGTCATTTTCGTCCTCCCTAGGCTAATTCTTGTCCAATTAGGGTTTTTATCCAATCTTGTGCATCCATTAGGTGCTTTTGTGTGATTGGATGAACATTAGGTCATTTTCGTCCTCCCTACACTTAATCTTGTCCATTTAGGGTTTTTAACAAATCTTGTGCATCCAATAGGTGTTTTGTGTCATTGGATGAACAATTAGGTCATTTTCGTCCTCCCTAAACTTAATCTTGTCCAATTAGGGTTTCTAACCAATGTTGTGCATCCAATAGGTGTTTTGGGTCGTTGGATGAACATTTAGGTCATTTTCGTCCTCCCTACACATAATCTTGTCCAATTAGGGTTTTTAACCAATCTTTTGCATCCAATAGGTGTTTTGTGTCATTGGATGAACATTTAGGTCATTTTCGTTCTCCCTACACTTAATCTTGTCCAATTAGGGTTTTTAACCAATGTTGTGCATCCAATAGGTGTTTTGTATGATTGGATGAACAATTAGGTCATTTTCATCCTCCCTAGGCTAATTCTTGTCCAATTAGGATTTTTAACCAATCTTGTGCATCCAATAGGTGTTTTGTGTCATGCGATGAACATTTAGGTCATTTTCGTCCTCCCTACACTTAATGTAGTCCAATTAGGGTTTTTAACCAATCTTGTGCATCCAATAGGTGTTTTGTGTCATTGGATGAACATTTAGGTCATTTTCGTCCTCCCTAAACTTAATCTTGTCCAATTAGGGTTTTTAACCAATCTTGTGCATCCAATAGGTATTTTGTGTCATTGGATGAATATTTAGATCATTTTCGTCCTCCCTACACTTAATGTAGTCCAATTAGGGTTTTTAACCAATCTTGTGCATCCAATAGATGTTGTGTCATTGGATGAACATTTAGGTCATTTTCGTCCTCCCTAGGCTAATTCTTGTCCAATTAGGATTTTTATCCAATCTTGTGCATCCATTAGGTGCTTTTGTGTCATTGGATGAACATTAGGTCATTTTCGTCCTCCCTACACTTAATCTTGTCCAATTAGGGTTTTTAACCAATCTTGTGCATCCAATAGGTGTTTTGTGTCATTGGATGAACATTTAGGTCATTTTCGTCCTCCCTAGGCTAATTCTTGGCCAATTAGGGTTTTTAACCAATGTTCTGCATCCAATAGGTGTTTTGTGTCATTGGATGAACATTTAGGTCATTTTCGTCCTCCCTACACTTAATCTTGTCCAATTAGGGTTTTTAACCAATCTTGTGCATCCAATAGGTGTTTTGTGTCATTGGATGAACATTTAGGTCATTTTCGTCCTCCCTACACTTTATCCTATCCAATTAGGGTTTCTAACCAATCTTGTGCATCCAATTGGTGTTTTTGTGTCATTGGATGAACATTTAGGTCATTTTCGTCCTCCCTACACTTAATCTTGTCCAATTTGGGTTTTTAACCAATCTTGTGCATCCAATAGGTGTTTTGTGTCATTGGATGAACATTTAGGTCATTTTCGTCCTCCCTAGGCTAATTCTTATCCAATTAGGGTTTTTAACCAATCTTGTGCATCCAATAGGTATTTTGTGTCATTGGATGAACATTTAGGTCATTTTCGCTCTCCCTACACTTTATCGTGTCCAATTAGGGTTTCTAACCAATCTTGTGCATCCAATTGGTGTTTTTGTGTCATTGGATGAACAATTAGGTCATTTTCGTCCTCCCTAGGATAATTCTTGTCCAATTAGGGTTTTTAACAAATCTTGTGCATCCAATAGGTGTTTTTGTGTCATTGGATGAACACTTAGGTTATTTTCGTCCTCCCTAGGCTAAATCTTATCCAATTAGGGTTTTTAACCAAACTTGTGCATCCAATAGGTGTTTTGTGTCATTGGATGAACATTTAGGTCATTTTCGTCCTCCCTAGGCTAATTCTTATCCAATTAGGGTTTTTAACCAATCTTGTGCATCCAATAGGTGTTTTGTGTCATTGGATGAACATTTAGGTTATTTTCGTCCTCCCTGCACTTAATCTTGTTCAATTAGGGTTTCTACCCAATCTTGTGCATCCGATAGGTGTTTTTGTGTCATTGGATGAACAATTAGGTCATTTTCTTCCTCCCTAGGTTAATTCTTGTCGAATTAGGGTTTTTAACCAATCTTGTGTATCCAATAGGTGTTTTGTGTCATTGGATAAACATTTAGGTCATTTTCGTCCTCCCTAAACTTAATCTTGTCCAATTAGGGTTTTTAACCAATCTTGTGCATCCCATAGGTGTTTTTGTGTCATTGGATAAACATTTAGGTCATTTTCGTCCTCCGTACACTTAATCTTGTCCAATTAGGGTTTTTAACCAATCTTGTGCATCCAATAGGTGTTTTGTGTCATTGGATGAACATTTAGGTCATTTTCGTCCTCCCTAAACTTAATCTTGTCCAATTAGGGTTTTTCACCAATCTTGTGCATCCAATAGGTATTTTGTGTCATTGGATGAACATTTAGGTCATTTTCGTCCTCCCTACACTTAATGTAGTCCAATTAGGGTTTTTAACCAATCTTGTGCATCCAATAGATGTTGTGTCATTGGATGAACATTTAGGTCATTTTCGTCCTCCCTAGGCTAATTCTTGTCCAATTAGGATTTTTATCCAATCTTGTGCATCCATTAGATGCTTTTGTGTCATTGGATGAGCATTAGGTCATTTTCGTCCTCCCTACACTTAATCTTGTCCATTTAGGGTTTTTAACAAATCTTGTGCATCCAATAGGTGTTTTGTGTCACTGGATGAACAATTAGGTCATTTTCGTCCTCCCTAAACTTAATCTTGTCCAATTAGGGTTTCTAACCAATGTTGTGCATCCAATAGGTGTTTTGTGTCATTGGATGAACATTTAGGTCATTTTCGTCCTCCCTACACTTAATCTTGTCCATTTAGGGTTTTTAACAAATCTTGTGCATCCAATAGGTGTTTTGTGTCATTGGATGAACAATTAGGTCATTTTCGTCCTCTCTAAACTTAATCTTGTCCAATTAGGGTTTCTAACCAATGTTGTGCATCCAATAGGTGTTTTGTGTCATTGGATGAACATTTAGGTCATTTTCGTCCTCCCTACACTTAATCTTGTCCCATTAGGGTTTTTAACAAATCTTGTGCACCCACTAGGTGTTTTGTGTCATTGGATGAACAATTAGGTCATTTTCGTCCTCCCTAAACTTAATGTTGTCCAATTAGGGTTTCTAACAAATGTTGTGCATCCAATAGGTGTTTTGTGTCATTGGATGAACATTTAGGTCATTTTCGTCCTCCCTACACTTAATCTTGTCCAATTAGGGTTTTTAACCAATCTTGTGCATCCAATAGGTGTTTTGTGTCATTGGATGAACAATTAGGTAATTTTCGTCCTCCCTAAACTTAATCTTGTCCAATTAGGGTTTCTAACCAATGTTGTGCATCCAATAGGTGTTTTGTGTCATTGGATGAACATTTAGGTCATTTTTGTCTTCCCTAGGATAATTCTTGGCCAATTACGGTTTTTAACCAATGTTGTGCATCCAATAGGTGTTTTGTGTCATTGGATGAACATTTAGGTCATTTTCGTCCTCCCTACACTTAATCTTGTCCAATTAGGGTTTTTAACCAATCTTGTGCATCCAATAGGTGTTTTGTGTCATTGGATGAACATTTAGGTCATTTTCGTCCTCCCTACACTTAATGTAGTCCAATTAGGGTTTTTAACCAATGCTGTGCATCCAATAGGTGTTTTGTGTCATTGGATGAACATTTAGGTCATTTTCGTCCTCCCTAGGCTAATTCTTGTCCAATTAGGATTTTTATCCAATCTTGTGCATCCATTAGGTGCTTTTGTGTCATTGGATGAACATTAGGTCATTTTCGTCCTCCCTACACTTAATCTTGTCCATTTAGGGTTTTTAACAAATTTTGTGCATCCAATAGGTGTTTTGTGTCATTGGATGAACAATTAGGTCATTTTCGTCCTCCCTAAACTTAATCTTGTCCAATTAGGGTTTCTAACCAATGTTGTGCATCCAATAGGTGTTTTGTGTCATTGGATGAACATTTAGGTCATTTTCGTCCTCCCTACACTTAATCTTGTCCAATTAGGGTTTTTAACCAATCTTGTGCATCCAATAGGTGTTTTGTGTCATTGGATGAACATTTAGGTCATTTTCGTCCTCCCTAGGCTAATTCTTGTCCAATTAGGGTTTTTAACCAATCTTCTGCATCCAATAGGTGTTTTGTGTCATTGGATGAACATTTAGGTCATTTTCGTCCTCCCTACACTTAATGTAGTCCAATTAGGGTTTTTAACCAATCTTGTGCATCCAATAGGTGTTTTGTGTCATTGGATGAACATTAAGGTCATTTTCGTCCTCCCTAGGCTAATTCTTGTCCAATTAGGGTTTTTAACCAATCTTGTGCATCCATTAGGTGTTTTGTGTCATTGGATGAACATTTAGGTCATTTTCGTCCTCCCTACACTTAATCTTGTCCAATTAGGGTTTTTAACAAATCTTGTGCACCCACTAGGTGTTTTGTGTCATTGGATGAACAATTAGGTCATTTTCGTCCTCCCTAAACTTAATGTTGTCCAATTAGGGTTTCTAACAAATGTTGTGCATCCAATAGGTGTTTTGTGTCATTGGATGAACATTTAGGTCATTTTCGTCCTCCCTACACTTAATCTTGTCCAATTAGGGTTTTTAACCAATCTTGTGCATCCAATAGGTGTTTTGTGTCATTGGATGAACAATTAGGTCATTTTCGTCCTCCCTAGGCTAATTCTTGTCCAATTAGGGTTTTTAACCAATATTGTGCATTCAATAGGTGTTTTGTGTCATTTGATGAATATTTAGGTCATTTTCGTCCTCCCTACACTTAATCTTGTCCAATTAGGGTTTTTAACCAATCTTGTGCATCCAATAGGGGTTTTGTGTCATTGGATCAATATTTAGGTCATTTTCGTCCTCCCTACACTTAATCTTGCCTACTAGGGTTTTTAACCAATTTTGTGCATCCAATAGGTATTTTGTGTCATTGGATGAACATTCAGGTCATTTTCGCTCTCCCTACATTTTATCTTGTCCAATTAGGGTTTCTAACCAATCTTGTGCATCCAATTGGTGTTTTTGTGTCATTGGATGAACAATTAGGTCATTTTCGTCCTCCCTAGGATAATTCTTGTCCAATTAGGGTTTTTAACAAATCTTGTGCATCCAATAGGTGTTTTTGTGTCATTGGATGAACACTTAGGTTATTTTCGTCCTCCCTAGGCTAAATCTTATCCAATTAGGGTTTTTAACCAAACTTGTGCATCCAATAGGTGTTTTGTGTCATTGGATGAACATTTAGGTCATTTTCGTCCTCCCTAGGCTAATTCTTATCCAATTAGGGTTTTTAACCAATCTTGTGCATCCAATAGGTATTTTGTGTCATTGGATGAACATTTAGGTCATTTTCATCCTCCCTAAACTTAATCTTGTCCAATTAGGGTTTCTAACCAATCTTGTGCATCCAAAAGGTGTTTTTGTGTCATTGGATGAACAATTAGGTCATTTTCGTCCACCCTAAGCTAGTTCTTGTCCAATTAGGGATTTTAACCAATCTTGTGCATCCAATAGGTGTTTTTGTGTTATTGGATGAACATTTAGGTCATTTTCGTCCTCCCTACACTTAATCTTGTCCAATAAGGGTTTTTAACCAATCTTGTGCATCGAAGAGGTGTTTTGTGTCATTGGATGAACATTTAGGTCATTTTCGTCCTCCCTACACTTAATTTTGTCCAATTAGGGTTTTTAACCAATCTTGTGCATCCAATAGGTGTTTTGTGTCATTGGATGAACATTTAGGTTATTTTCGTCCTCCCTACACTTTATCTTGTCCAATTAGGGTTTCTAACAAATCTTGTGCGTCCAATTGCTGTTTTTGTGTCATTTGATGAACAATTAGGTCATTTTCGTCCCCCCTAGGATAATTCTTGTCCAATTAGGGTTTTTAACTAATCTTGTGCATCCAATAGGTGTTTTGTGTCATTGGATGAAGAATTAGGTCATTTTCGTCCTCCCTAGGCTAATTCTTGTCCAATTAGGGTTTTTAACCAATATTGTGCATTCAATAGGTGTTTTGTGTCATTTGATGAATATTTAGGTCATTTTCGTCCTCCCTACACTTAATCTTGTCCAATTAGGGTTTTTAACCAATCTTGTGCATCCAATAGGGGTTTTGTGTCATTGGATCAATATTTAGGTCATTTTCGTCCTCCCTACACTTAATCTTGCCTACTAGAGTTTTTAACCAATTTTGTGCATCCAATAGGTATTTTGTGTCATTGGATGAACATTCAGGTCATTTTCGCTCTCCCTACACTTTATCTTGTCCAATTAGGGTTTCTAACCAATCTTGTGCATCCAATTGGTGTTTTTGTGTCATTGGATGAACAATTAGGTCATTTTCGTCCTCCCTAGGATAATTCTTGTCCAATTAGGGTTTTTAACAAATCTTGTGCATCCAATAGGTGTTTTGTGTCATTGGATGAACATTTAGGTCATTTTCGTCCTCCCAAGGCTAATTCTTATCCAATTAGGGTTTTTAACCAATCTTGTGCATCCAATAGGTATTTTGTGTCATTGGATGAACATTTAGGTCATTTTCGCTCTCCCTACACTTTATCGTGTCCAATTAGGGTTTCTAACCAATCTAGTGCATCCAATTGGTGTTATTGGGTCATTGGATGAACAATTAGGTCATTTTCGTCGTCCCTACACTTAATCTTGTCCAACTAGGGTTTTTAACCAATCTTGTGCATCCGATAGGTGTTTTTGTGTCATTGGATGAACATTTAGGTCATTTTCGTCCTCTCTAGGCTAATTCTTATCCAATTAGGGTTTTTGACCAATCTTGTGCATCCAATAGGTGTTTTTTATCATTGGATGAACACTTAGGTTATTTTCGTCCTCCCTAGGCTAATTCTTATCCAATTAGGGTTTTTAACGAATCATGTGCATCCAATAAGTGTTTTGTGTCATTGGATGAACATTTAGGTCATTTTCGTCCTCCCTACACTTAATCTTGTCCAATTAGGGTTTCTAACCAATCTTGTGCATCCGATAGGTGTTTTTGTGTCATTGGATGAACAATTAGGTCATTTTCGTCCTCCCTAGGCTAATTCTTGTCCAATTAGGGTTTTTAACAAATCTTGTGCATCCAATAGGTGTTTTTGTGTCATTGGATGAACATTTAGGTCATCTTCGTCCTCCCTAGGCTAATTCTTATCCAATTAGGGTTTTTAACCAATCTTGTGCATCCAATAGGTATTTTGTGTCATTGGATGAACATTTAGGTCATTTTCGCTCTCCCTACACTTTATCGTGTCCAATTAGGGTTTCTAACCAATCTAGTGCATCCAATTGGTGTTATTGGGTCATTGGATGAACAATTAGGTCATTTTCGTCCTCCCTAGGATAATTCTCGTCTAATTAAGGTTTTTAACAAATCTTGTGCATCCAATAGGTGTTTTTGTGTCATTGGATGAACATTTAGGTCATCTTCGTCCTCCCTAGGCTAATTCTTATCCAATTAGGGTTTTTAACCAATCTTGTGCATCAAATAGGTATTTTGTGTCATTGGATGAACATTTAGGTCATTTTCGCTCTCCCTACACTTTATCGTGTCCAATTAGGGTTTCTAACCAATCTAGTGCATCCAATTGGTGTTATTGGGTCATTGGATGAACAATTAGGCCATTTTCGTCCTCCCTAGGATAATTCTCGTCCAATTAGGGTTTTTAACCAATCTTGTGCATCCAATAGGTGTTTTGTGTCATTGGATGAACATTTAGGTCATTTTCGTCCTCCCTAGGCTAATTCTTATCCAATTAGGGTTTTTAACCAATCTTGTGCATCCAATAGGTATTTTGTGTCATTGGATGAACATTTAGGTCATTTTCGCTCTCCCTACACTTTATCGTGTCCAATTAGGGTTTCTAACCAATCTTGTGCATCCAATTGGTGTTTTTGTGTCATTGGATGAACAATTAGGTCATTTTCGTCCTCCCTAGGATAATTCTTGTCCAATTAGGGTTTTTAACAAATCTTGTGCATCCAATAGGTGTTTTTGTGTCATTGGATGAACACTTAGGTTATTTTCGTCCTCCCTAGGCTAAATCTTATCCAATTAGGGTTTTTAACCAAACTTGTGCATCCAATAGGTGTTTTGTGTCATTGGATGAACATTTAGGTCATTTTCGTCCTCCCTAGGCTAATTCTTATCCAATTAGGGTTTTTAACCAATCTTGTGCATCCAATAGGTATTTTGTGTCATTGGATGAACATTCAGGTCATTTTCGCTCTCCCTACACTTTATCTTGTCCAATTAGGGTTTCTAACCAATCTTGTGCATCCAATTGGTGTTTTTGTGTCATTGGATGAACAATTAGGTCATTTTCGTCCTCCCTAGGATAATTCTTGTCCAATTAGGGTTTTTAACAAATCTTGTGCATCCAATAGGTGTTTTGTGTCATTGGATGAACATTTAGGTCATTTTCGTCCTCCCTAGGCTAATTCTTATCCAATTAGGGTTTTTAACCAATCTTGTGCATCCAATAGGTGTTTTGTGTCATTGGATGAACATTTAGGTCATTTTCGTCCTCCCTAAACTTAATCTTGTCCAATTAGGGTTTCTAACCAATCTTGTGCATCCAATAGGTGTTTTTGTGTCATTGGATGAACAATTAGGTCATTTTCGTCCTCCCTAGGCTAATTCTTGTCCAATTAGGGTTTTTAACCAATCTTGTGCATCCAATAGGTGTTTTCTGTCATTGGATGAACATTTAGGTCATTTTCGTCCTCCCTACACTTTATCTTGTCCAATTAGGGTTTCTAACCAATCTTGTGCATCCAATTGGTGTTTTTGTGTCATTGGATGAACATTTAGGTCATTTTCGTCCTCCCTACACTTAATCTTGTCCAACTAGGGTTTTTAACCAATCTTGTGCATCCAATAGGTGTTTTGTGTCATCAAATGAACATTTAGGTCATTTTCGTCCTCCCTACACTTAATCTTGTCCAATTAGGGTTTTTAACCAATCTTGTGCATCCAATAGGTGTTTTGTGTCATTGGATGAAGATTTAGGTCATTTTCGTCCTCCCTAAACTTAATCTTGTCCAATTAGGGTTTCTAACCAATCTTGTGCATCGAATAGGTGTTTTTGTGTCATTGGATGAACAATTAGGTCATTTTCGTCCACCCTAGGCTAATTCTTGTCCAATTAGGGATTTTAACCAATCTTGTGCATCCAATAGGTGTTTTTGTGTCATTGGATGAACATTTAGGTCATTTTCGTCCTCCCTACACTTAATCTTGTCCAATAAGGGTTTTTAACCAATCTTGTGCATCGAATAGGTGTTTTGTGTCATTGGATGAACATTTAGGTCATTTTCGTCCTCCCTACACTTAATTTTGTCCAATTAGGGTTTTTAACCAATCTTGTGCATCCAATAGGTGTTTTGTGTCATTGGATGAACATTTAGGTTATTTTCGTCCTCCCTACACTTTATCTTGTCCAATTAGGGTTTCTAACAAATCTTGTGCGTCCAATTGCTGTTTTTGTGTCATTTGATGAACAATTAGGTCATTTTCGTCCCCCCTAGGATAATTCTTGTCCAATTAGGGTTTTTAACCAATCATGTGCATCCAATAAGTGTTTTGTGTCATTGGATGAACATTTAGGTCATTTTCGTCCTCCCCACACTTAATCTTGTCCAATTAGGGTTTCTAACCAATCTTGTGCATCCGATAGGTGTTTTTGTGTCATTGGATGAACAATTAGGTCATTTTCGTCCTCCCTAGGCTAATTCTTGTCCAACTAGGGTTTTTAACCAATCTTGTGCATCCGATAGGTGTTTTTGTGTCATTGGATGAATATTTAGGTTATTTTCGTCCTCCCTAGGCTAACTCTTATCCAATTAGGGTTTTTAACCAATCTTGTGTATCCAATAGGTGTTTTGTGTCATTGGATAAACATTTAGGTCATTTTCGTCCTCCCTACACTTTATCTTGTCCAATTAGGGTTTCTAACCAATCTTGTGTATCCAATAGATGTTTTGTGTCACTGGATGAACATTTAGGTCATTTTCGTCCTCCCTACAATTAATCTTGTCCAATTAGGGTTTTTAACCAATCTTGTGCATCCAATAGGTGTTTTGTGTCATTGGATGAACAATTAGGTCATTTTCGTCCTCCCTAGGCTAATTCTTGTCCAATTAGGGTTTTTAACCAATATTGTGCATTCAATAGGTGTTTTGTGTCATTTGATGAATATTTAGGTCATTTTCGTCCTCCCTACACTTAATCTTGTCCAATTAGGGTTTTTAACCAATCTTGTGCATCCAATAGGGGTTTTGTGTCATTGGATCAATATTTAGGTCATTTTCGTCCTCCCTACACTTAATCTTGCCTACTAGGGTTTTTAACCAATTTTGTGCATCCAATAGGTATTTTGTGTCATTGGATGAACATTCAGGTCATTTTCGCTCTCCCTACACTTTATCTTGTCCAATTAGGGTTTCTAACCAATCTTGTGCATCCAATTGGTGTTTTTGTGTCATTGGATGAACAATTAGGTCATTTTCGTCCTCCCTAGGATAATTCTTGTCCAATTAGGGTTTTTAACAAATCTTGTGCATCCAATAGGGGTTTTTGTGTCATTGGATGAACACTTAGGTTATTTTCGTCCTCCCTAGGCTAAATCTTATCCAATTAGGGTTTTTAACCAAACTTGTGCATCCAATAGGTGTTTTGTGTCATTGGATGAACATTTAGGTCATTTTCGTCCTCCCTAGGCTAATTCTTATCCAATTAGGGTTTTTAACCAATCTTGTGCATCCAATAGGTATTTTGTGTCATTGGATGAACATTTAGGTCATTTTCGCTCTCCCTACACTTTATCGTGTCCAATTAGGGTTTCTAACCAATCTAGTGCATCCAATTGGTGTTATTGGGTCATTGGATGAACAATTAGGTCATTTTCGTCGTCCCTACACTTAATCTTGTCCAACTAGGGTTTTTAACCAATCTTGTGCATCCGATAGGTGTTTTTGTGTCATTGGAGGAACATTTAGGTCATTTTCGTCCTCCCTAGGCTAATTCTTATCCAATTAGGGTTTTTGACCAATCTTGTGCATCCAATAGGTGTTTTGTGTCATCAAATGAACATTTAGGTCATTTTCGTCCTCCCTACAGTTTATCTTGTCCAATTAGGGTTTCTAACCAATCTTGTGCATCCAATTGGTGTTTTTGTGTCATTGGATGAACATTTAGGTCATTTTCGCTCTCCCTACACTTTATCGTGTCCAATTAGGGTTTCTAACCAATCTAGTGCGTCCAATTGGTTTTATTGGGTCATTGGATGAACAATTAGGTCATTTTCGTCCTCCCTAGGATAATTCTCGTCCAATTAGGGTTTTTAACAAATCTTGTGCATCCAATAAGTGTTTTTGTGTCATTGGATGAACATTTAGGTCATTTTCGTCCTCCCTAGGCTAATTCTTATCCAATTAGGGTTTTTAACCAATCTTGTGCATCCAATAGGTATTTTGTGTCATTGGATGAACATTTAGGTCATTTTCGCTCTCCCTACACTTTATCGTGTCCAATTAGGGTTTCTAACCAATCTAGTGCATCCAATTGGTGTTATTGGGTCATTGGATGAACATTTAGGTCATTTTCGTCCTCCCTAGGCTAATTCTTATCCAATTAGGGTTTTTGACCAATCTTGTGCATCCAATAGGTTTTTTTATCATTGGATGAACACGTAGGTTATTTTCTTCCTCCCTAGGCTAATTCTTATCCAATTAGGGTTTTTAACCAATCGTGTGCATCCAATAAGTGTTTTGTGTCATTGGATGAATATTTAGGTCATTTTCGTCCTCCCTACACTTATGCTTGTCCAATTAGGGTTTCTAACCAATCTTGTGCATCCGATAGGTGTTTTTGTGTCATTGGATGAACAATTAGGTTATTTTCGTCCTCCTTAGGCTAATTCTTATCCAATTAGGGTTTTTAACCAATCTTGTGCATCCAATAGGTATTTTGTGTCATTGGATGAACATTTAGGTCATTTTAGCTCTCCCTACACTTTATCGTGTCCAATTAGGGTTTCTAACCAATCTAGTGCATCCAATTGGTGTTATTGGGTCATTGGATGAACAATTAGGTCATTTTCGTCCTCCCTAGGATAATTCTCGTCTAATTAAGGTTTTTAACAAATCTTGTGCATCCAATAGGTGTTTTTGTGTCATTGGATGAACATTTAGGTCATCTTCGTCCTCCCTAGGCTAATTCTTATCCAATTAGGGTTTTTAACCAATCTTGTGCATCCAATAGGTATTTTGTGTCATTGGATGAACATTTAGGTCATTTTCGCTCTCCCTACACTTTATCGTGTCCAATTAGGGTTTCTAACCAATCTAGTGCATCCAATTGGTGTTATTGGGTCATTGGATGAACAATTAGGTCATTTTCGTCCTCCCTAGGATAATTCTCGTCCAATTAGGGTTTTTAACAAATCTTGTGCATCCAATAGGTGTTTTTGTGTCATTGGATGAACATTTAGGTCATTTTCGTCCTCCCTAGGCTAATACTTATCCAATTAGGGTTTTTAACCAATCTTGTGCATCCAATAGGTATTTTGTGTCATTGGATGAACATTTAGGTCATTTTCGCTCTCCCTACACTTTATCGTGTCCAATTAGGGTTTCTAACCAATCTAGTGCATCCAATTGGTGTTATTGGGTCATTGGATGAACATTTAGGTCATTTTCGTCCTCCCTAGGCTAATTCTTATCCAATTAGGGTTTTTAACCAATCTTGTGCATCCAATAGGTATTTTGTGTCATTGGATGAACATTTAGGTCATTTTCGCTCTCCCTACACTTTATCGTGTCCAATTAGGGTTTCTAACCAATCTAGTGCATCCAATTGGTGTTATTGGGTCATCGGATGAACATTTAGGTCATTTTCGTCCTCCCTACACTTTATCTTGTCCAATTAGGGTTTCTAACCAATCTTGTGCATCCAATTGGTGTTTTTGTGTCATTGGATGAACATTTAGGTCATTTTCGTCCTCCCTACACTTAATCTTGTCCAACTAGGGTTTTTAACCAATCTTGTGCATCCAATAGGTGTTTTGTGTCATCAAATGAACATTTAGGTCATTTTCGTCCTCCCTACACTGTATCTTGTCCAATTAGCGTTTTTAACCAATCTTGTGCATCCAATAGGTGTTTTATGTCATTGGATGAACACTTAGGTCTTTTTCGTCCTCCCTACACTTAATCTTGTCCAATTAGGGTTTTTAACCAATCTTGTGCATCCAATAGGTGTTTTGTGTCATTGGATGAACATTTAGGTCATTTTCGTCCTCCCTACACTTAATCTTGTCCAATTAGGGTTTTTAACCAATCTTGTGCAACCAATTGGTGTTTTGTGTCATTGGATGAACATTTAGGTCATTTTCGTCCTCCCTACACTTAATCTTGTTCAATTAGGGTTTCTAACCAATCTTGTGCATCCGATAGGTGTTTTTGTGTCATTGGATGAACAATTAGGTCATTTTCGTCCTCCCTAGGCTAATTCTTGTCCAATTAGGGTTTTTAACCAATCTTGTGCATCCAATAGGTGTTTTATGTCATTGGATGAACACTTAGGTCATTTTCGTCCTCCTTAGGCTAATTCTTATCCAATTAGGGTTTTTAACCAATCTTGTGCATCCAATAACTGTTTTGTGTCATTGGATGAACATTTAGGTCATTTTCGTCCTCCCTACACTTAATCTTGTCCAATTAGGGTTTTTAACCAATCTTGTGCAACCAATTGGTGTTTTGTGTCATTGGATGAACATTTAGGTCATTTTCGTCCTCCCTACACTTAATCTTGTTCAATTAGGGTTTCTAACCAATCTTGTGCATCCGATAGGTGTTTTTGTGTCATTGGATGAACAATTAGGTCATTTTCGTCCTCCCTAGGCTAATTCTTGTCCAATTAGGGTTTTTAACCAATCTTGTGCATCCAATAGGTGTTTTGTGTCATTGGATAAACACTTAGGTCATTTTCGTCCTCCCTACACTTCATCTTGTCCAATTAGGGTTTCTAACCAATCTTGTGCATCCAATTGGTGTTTTTGTGTCATTCGATGAACAATTAGGTCATTTTCGTCCTCCCTATGATAATTCTTGTCCAATTAGGGTTTTTAATCAATCTTGTGCATCCAATAGGTGTTTTGTGTCATTGGATGAACATTTAGGTCATTTTCGTCCTCCCTAGGCTAATTCTTATCCAATTAGGGTTTTTAACCAATCTTGTGCATCCAATAGGTGTTTTGTGTCATTGGATGAACAATTAGGTCATTTTCGTCCTCCCTAGGCTAATTCTTGTCCAATTAGGGTTTTTAACCAATCTTGTGCATCCAATAGGTGTTTTTGTGTCATTGGATGAACATTTAGGTCATTTTCGTCCTCCCTAGGCTAATTCTTATCCAATTAGGGTTTTTAACCAATCTTGTGCATCCAATAGGTATTTTGTGTCATTGGATGAACATTTAGGTCATTTTCGCTCTCCCTACATTTTATCGTGTCCAATTAGGGTTTCTAACCAATCTAGTGCATCCAATTGGTGTTATTGGGTCATTGGATGAACAATTAGGTCATTTTCGTCCTCCCTAGGATAATTCTCGTCCAATTAGGGTTTTTAACAAATCTTGTGCATCCAATAGGTGTTTTTGTGTCATTGGATGAACATTTAGGTCATTTTCGTCCTCCCTAGGCTAATTCCTATCCAATTAGGGTTTTTGACCAATCTTGTGCATCCAATAGGTATTTTGTGTCATTGGATGAACACTTAGGTTATTTTCGTCCTCCCTAGGCTAAGTCTTATCCAATTAGGGTTTTTGACCAATCTTGTGCATCCAATAGGTGTTTTTTATCATTGGATGAACACTTAGGTTATTTTCGTCATCCCTAGACTAATTCTTATCCAATTAGGGTTTTTAACCAATCATGTGCATCCAATAAGTGTTTTGTGTCATTGGATGAACATTTAGGTCATTTTCGTCCTCCCTACACTTAATCTTGTCCAATTAGGGTTTCTAACCAATCTTGTGCATCCGATAGGTGTTTTTGTGTCATTGGATGAACATTTAGGTCATTTTCGTCCTCCCTAGGCTAATTCTTATCCAATTAGGGTTTTTAACCAATCTTGTGCATCCAATAGGTATTTTGTTTCATTGGATGAACATTTAGGTCATTTTCGCTCTCCCTACACTTTATCGTGTCCAATTAGGGTTTCTAACCAATCTAGTGCATCCAATTGGTGTTATTGGGTCATTGGATGAACAATTAGGTCATTTTCGTCCTCCCTAGGATAATTCTCGTCCAATTAGGGTTTTTAACAAATCTTGTGCATCCAATAGGTGTTTTTGTGTCATTGGATGAACATTTAGGTCATTTTCGTCCTCCCTAGGCTGATTCTTATCCAATTAGGGTTTTTGACCAATCTTGTGCATCCAATAGGTGTTTTTGATCATTGGATGAACACTTAGGTTATTTTCGTCCTCCCTAGGCTAATTCTTATCCAATTAGGGTGTTTAACCAATCATGTGCATCCAATAAGTGTTTTGTGTCATCGGATGAACATTTAGGTCATTTTCGTCCTCCCTACACTTAATCTTGTCCAATTAGGGTTTCTAACCAATCTTGTGCATCCGATAGGTGTTTTTGTGTCATTGGATGAACAATTAGGTCATTTTCGTCCTCCCTAAGCTAATTCTTGTCCAATTAGGGATTTTAACCAATCTTGTGCATCCAATAGGTGTTTTTGTGTCATTGGATAAACATTTAGGTCATTTTCATCCTCCCTAGGCTTATGCTTGTCCAAATAGGGTTTCTAACAAATCTTGTGCATTCAATAGTTGTGTATGTGTCATTGGATGAACATTCAGGTCATTTTCGTCCTCCCTAAACTTAATCTTGTCCAATTAGGGTTTCTGACCAATCTTGTGCATCCAATACGTGTTTTTGTGTCATTGGATGAACAATTAGGTCATTTTCGTCCTCCCTAGGCTAATTCTTGTCCAATTAGGGTTTTTAACCAATCTTGTCCATCCAATATGTGTTTTGTGTCATTGGAAGAACATTTAGGTCATTTTCGTCCTCCCTACACTTTATCTTGTCCAATTAGCGTTTTTAACCAATCTTGTGCATCCAATAGGTGTTTTATGTCATTGGATGAACACTTAGGTCATTTTCGTCCTCCCTACACTTAATCTTGTCCAATTAGGGTTTTTAACCAATCTTGTGCATCCAATAGGTGTTTT